>JAOPHQ010004066.1:0-42500 GCA_030340625.1 Merluccius polli
TTGCTCAACCGGTGGGGCAAGGCATTAACTGTGCCAGGGTTAGGGGTTCAGTTCCCTACCATGGCCAACCATGCTAACAATGCATGCACTCACGTTATTGTAAGACGCTAGAAGGAACGGAAGTGTCCACCAAATGGGTGTATTAGAAATCCGGAACCGGATCCACGGTATTACAACCAATCACGCATCGAAATACCTTGGAACCAGATCTGTATTTCTGGACCCAGAACCAAACATACTTAAAATGTTTGCAAGCCACTCATCTGGCTTCAGAGACGACCTTGCCTCCCTCCCCAGGGCCTAGCGTCCCTTCACAAGGTGGTCCGGTCAGCCCAGTATATCATAGGCTCTGTACTACGACAAGAGCTGGTCTGGAAAAAGAAAGGTCCTCAACAACATCATCAATGACCTATCTCACCCCATCAATGACCTATCTCACCCCATCAATGACCTATCTCACCCCACTCTGTCTACTCTGTTTTTCTACCATCAGGGAGACGTTAAATGGCCATCAAGACCAGCACCAACAGACTGAAGAACTGGTTTCTACTCTCAGGCCATCAAGATATTTTGTTGCTTATTTTACTTTTATTTTCGTCACTTCTATTGAAGAATTTCAATGTAGACTGTGTAAACCACCAGTACACTTTACAATAAATCTAAATCTAAATACACATCTAAAAGCAAATCTAATCCTCTGGCCTCTGTTAGCCTCTATTCGTTAGCCTCTATCCGTTATCCGCAGTTTCTTTCAATTAACCGCCAATTTGAAAACGGCGGGAGATCAATGTACTCCTCGGCAGCCGTTAAGTGGTTTCCATGGCAACGGGAGGCCAAGTTAGCAAGCTAACGTTGCTCCTTTTCCAGGGTGATGTTGTTGATGTGGAGGGAAAAAAAACATGAGGTGGATTTCAAAATGGATGTTTTGTTCTTTTTTTTTTTTCTTATAATGGGGCGAACTAAACTGTTTTTCCCCTGGAAGGGTTTTCTGTTGGAGGGAGCGATGCCAGGACAAGATGACTATTTCTGGACTAGCCCCTCATCTCCCGCCAGAAGTAGAAGGAAGAAATAGAATGAGGCAGAATTTTTGTTGAGTGAGGTTATACTGTTATTTGATCTGATGTGCGTTGCCTACACTACTGTTAGGACTCGTCAAAAGCTCCACAGAGACCCGTAAAACTAACTAACTGACGAACTGAGTGACTGTCTTATGGACTGACTGACTAGCTAAATGACTAACTAACTAACAAACTCATGAACGAACTGACTACCTAACTGACATACTTATGCAATGACTAACTGACTATATAACTCATCTCTGTGGAATGTAAAGGAAGGGCTTACATTGAATAAAAACAAACTTGATATAAAAACATGACCCTTTGTAGCCTCTGAATTTCCAAAGAACCACGTGATTGGATACGACTCGCTTTCCCAGCGGGTGGAACTCACTCAAAAGTATTTAAAACGTGACATCTGCCACCGCAGACGTCTACACCTTCCAGACACCCGGCCACCACGCCTGTCATTCAGACCCTCCGCCAACACGGGTCCCAAACAAACCAAAAAAAAACTCCCGGCGCTGGACTGGACAACTGGGCAGTTGTCCTGCTCTCTTCTCCTTTCTTCCCCAGTCACCGCGTGGCGAGGGACGTTTGGCCCTTTTCTCTGAACACACTCTCTTTTCTTCCCCCGCTCTTTTGTCCCCTATCTGGGGGTGGTGAGGGAGAGGGAGGCGGGAGGATGGGGGTCCTTGATGCGGGTCCTTCCATTCAGCCTCCAGATGCTGTGTGACCCTCCTCCCCCCCCCACCCCTACCCTTCCATCATCACCAGCGTAGCGGTCCAGGGAGCAGCCGTCAACACGCCGTGGGCCTCCGCGGGACTGTGTTGGTATCGGAGAACGCTGTGGAGCACATTGTGCCTCTGAGAGTCGGGATCTGCCTAATGGACAGAGGCTGGTGACAGGGATCTCGTGGAGCAAGATCGTGGCGAAATTGGGTTTGAGGTTTGGCTACCGGAGGAGCCACAAGTACACCGACCAACAGCTTACAACATCAACAGTAGTATGGAAAATAATAATAATAATAATAGCCTACTAAATTCGATATAAATGTATAATATGCATACACACATAGATAGGAGGGGGCTGTATAGTGCAGTGCTGACTTCACTGCAAGTCTCTCTGGATAAAAACATAAACTTAAAGAGTAATAGTACAAATAGCACATGCAGCATATTGTCCCTTACATGTCTCCCAATGAAACGGAGGCACACCTAACACAGCGCGTGCGCACACGCACACTCACACGCACACGCACACGCACACACACACACAAACACACGTTAATGAGCAGGATACAGTGGTTACGGCTAAGCCTATGTCAACACAGACACACCACAGAGTAAACATAAGCTTAGTGCGAATGGTTGTGTGTGTGTGGTGGGGTGGAGGGAAAGGAATTGAGGGGCATTTCTTTGAAATGCAATCATTTGCACCAGCGGTTTTCCTACCTGAGCCACCGTGCCCTGGACCCCCCAAAACAAAAAAAAACAGGTTTCCTTTCCTAACACAACACTCGCTATGTTGGCTTATTAGCATAACTAGCTAGTGGGCGTCAGCGTCTTGGGATTAGAAACTGATGTGTATCTACTGAGCAGGGCAGAAGCTCAGGAGGTAGAGGAGAGCTTTTTATCTTTCATCCTCATCATCTCTGGAATTGGATGGTTACTGGCTGACGTGCCAAAGTGCAAGACACCCAACTCACATCCAACTGGTCCTGACAGGCTAGGGTGTTGCACTCACAAGGCGGACACCGTGCCATGAATGACAACAATGGGTGTCAACCGCTGGGCGCAAAGCGCGTCGAGCAGCTCTCGCAGTGACGCGAGCCATACAGTAATACATGCTGCTAATTCACCGTGAACTCACTTGTCTAGTCCCGCTTTACACTCGATCCCGTGGAAAACTTCAGACAGTTCGACAGGGCTTTCATAGACTGACCAATCACTGCCTTCGCATTAGGGGGGTGGGAATCTGCACTGTCCTGATGGAGTGAGCCTACCCTATAGGTAACTGAAGGTTCAACCAAATAATGTGTATAAAAGTGTTTGAAGCCCAATAGCTTTCATGATTCTAGCGTTGACCATCTTCAAACATATCCCTCGATACCAGGGGTTGTCAAACATTTGAATCTCGGGACTCCCCTTTTGTTGCAGGGGTCCTGTGTGTCGTCATGCCAACCCACCTCCAACTGAATCGATTTTGTAACTATACTATTTAATTACATTACATGTCAGTCACTGTATAATCGCAGTCAACACTTTAAGGTTTTTGCACGACTTTGGTTGTTGTTTTAGGTCAGTTGACTTATAAAAAATGTAAATAAAAATATTGCACTTACATTTTTGATACTTTATTTTATTCTACTGTCACCTACTTTATTATTACTATTATTACAATTGTGTTTTTTGATGTGAGCTGCTGTTAATGCCTTAATTTCACCTCAGGGATGAATAAAGTATCTACCTATCTATCCATTTATCTATCCATCTATCTATCTATCCTCTGGGGCAATGGAACAAAGAGGCCATTTGTGTCTGAGCGGACAGCGTTCCCTGGACGGTCAGCCTATAGGTAGCGGCTCTGTGGGTCTTGAGCGGTCGCCAGCACCTCAGCACTGATCCGGCTGGAATGTGAAAGCTTTCACAGCGGAGCTATCGGAGGTACAGCAAGCTTCACACCACAGAGTACACACATCCACCAATTGTGTTGAAGGGCGTGTTGTGATAGGCTGCATTGTGAGGTGGGTGGAGCCTGGCACCATGGTGTCCATGGTGATGGAAGAGATCTTGATTAGAGAGAGCGTGAGGAGACGGCGTTGTTCTTTACCCCAGGCGGGGGTCAGGGAAGCGCTCCTCTGACAGCGGAGATAAAGGCTTCGTCAGACACACACACACACACACCAAGTTGGTGAACTTATACTGCTGAGTTGACACCTAATACAAGAAGGTGAGACGCATGACCTGAATAGATGTGACACACACACACGCACACGCACACACACACACACACACACACACACACACACACACACACACACACACACACACACACACACACACACACACACACACACACACACACACACACACCTGTAGTTAGAGCAGCATGTTAAATTCTTAAATTCAACATGGATCAAACATGGCGTCCAGTGTGTATCTTACTTATGTAATACAGTCATATGTGTAAGCTAAACAGGATATTAGATCAGGAAGGATCCAACATGGCGTCCAGTGTGTTGTTATTTATGTAATATGTTAATATGTGTAAGCTAAACAGGATATTAGATCAGGACACAACATGGGAGGAATGTCAGTTGATCCCGGAGGATTTGATTGGATCGTGCTAAAGTAACAGATCACGCTAGCCAGGGGGAGTGGAAACACTGCAATGTTATTGGTTGAAAAGTTAAACCTGCTAGCGTGCACAAGGACAAATTTTTAATTTAAGGTGTTGATGACGTCTATGATGAATTTCCATTTTGGCCACGAACCGTATAACACACGTGTACTGTGCACGTACACACACACACACACACACACACACTTCCCATGTCACAGCCTGCTTCGGCGGTCATTTCCTTTCACCATCGTCCGACCAATCACAAAGCTTCTCTTATCCGGAGTTTGACGCAGTCAGCCATTGGGGTCAAGCACCCCCCCTCCCCATGTCCTGTTCTTGTTATACAGACAAGAACAAATTTAGCCTCCACTTTCCTCTTCGCCCCCCACCCCTCCCGAGGGAAGAGGAAAGGACACACCTGTTGGTGTTTAAAGAGCGTTGTTTGAAAATTTGAAAAAACGTGACGCTGACCGTTTATGGACAACGAATTATTTATAGGCACGTAGTGTGCATAGATTAGATTAACCAATCAGGGGCCTGAGGTGAGGTCAGGTGATTCGAACTGTTGTGAATGTGCCATGAAATGATCATTCTGCCGGACGACATTCAGGGACAATGGGAGCTTCCCCAGTGAAGATCTCTCTCTTACTGGGTATTTTACTTGTGGCCACTGGTCCTGCTGGGTTGTATAGCTGAGCTTATCTTAGCCTAGCGATGTGCTACTCCCATATGAGCACATCCAGACCAACCACGCCTCTGCCACATCCCTTCGCATTACATAAGAGCTCCAGTCCACTGGGAACACAATGCGCGAGAGAGAATTTTTTTTCAACTTCTTCATGTATTACACATATTATCCTTGTTAGGACTGTAAACCAGAAACCAGTCAATTTGTCTACTCTGGCCGTTCTGTTCAACAGAAAAGACACGTTTGAACGGTGCATCCATCTGATTTGCATTTTCAGCAAGACTGACCGCACCAGATCTCCTTGGGTGCTGTGGTGCCTAGTGGGTCTTTAAGAACATTTATTCTGGATTTGAGGCCTTTCAACATGTCCTTGAGTTCCTGTAGACTCTGCCAGTCGTAGCAGTTGTACCATTTCCATCATCTCCAGCTCATGAGTAGACACAGTAAACGTTCTGTTTGACATTGAGAGTAAACTGCTGAGTATCTACAGGGACAAGCAACAGACAGTTAAGGAGTTCTCCTCTTACACAACACTGGCAGAGGAGGAGGAGAAGATGGAAAACAATGACGACTGTGCTTGGAGACAGACCCAGAGAGAGAGAGGAGAGAGAGAGAGAGGCCGAGGAAGAGAGATCGAGAGAGAGATCAAGAGATCAAGAGAGAGAGGGATCGAGAGAGAGAGAGATCGAGAGATCGAGAGAGAGTCTTCCCAGAGTATTGACTCTGGGAAAACGTTTTCTTGGACGCCACCCATAAATCAGTGGTGGCAAGGACTGGCAGGAAGTCAACACACACAGTTAGCCGATGAGCTCCTACCAGCATTTCACCAACAGGAAGCTGGGAAATGGCTTCATGAGATCAAGGTTGGACCAAGAGGAGGGATCTCCTGTTAACTGGTACAGCTGTACCCTGAGAAGTGTACAAGTACTACGAAAACATGGAGTGGACTACTACGTACGGTTGGTTGGCTCAAATGGCTCAAATGTTGTATGTGTGTGTGGAGAGAAAGAGAGAGAGAGAGAGAGAGAGAGAGAGAGAGAGAGAGAGAGAGAGAGAGAGAGAGAGAGAGTGAGATCTAGGGCCAGAGAGAGTGAAAGTGAGCAAGAACATGAGAGCGAGAGACACAGAGAGCGACAGAGACTAATAGCTCATACGCTGGTAATAACAAACAGCTGTGATACAAAGAGAAGCTCATAAAGACAGAAGGAAAAGTTGTTTCCAGGGGGGCTTGTTCATTAAGACGAATGTCGTCCGGGGAACAGACGGATGATGTCACGACAACCACCAGACAGACTCAACACAGCTGGACTCAACAACAACACAACACACTCAAACTCACCTCCTCACCTCGTCGTGTCTCAACCCCTGCGAAGGTTCGACTCCCACGTCCCGACCCGCGAGGAGTAGCCTCGTTTATGCACCTCTGTGTAAAACACACACACATGGACACAGACACACGGCAACGTAACAGGTCAAAGGTCGGGGGGGAGAACGAGGTGGGTTTAAGTGCTTCGGCTGGAGATAGTCACTCAGACGCTCATGTTATGAAGCCGAGGGATGGGTAGGGGGTTTAATCTTATTGCCGTACAGAAAAGCCTTCCAGAATCTCCATGCTGTTTTCATAACCCCCCTAAAGCAACAGAACGGGTGCCTTGGTCCAGACCTTTGACTGCGCCCACTCCACCGAGTTGGAGAGTTGACCAGTTTCTGGTCTGGCATCATGACATGAAACAGCGATTTCTCGGTTGAAAAAGCGATTTTCCAATGAGCGCCGTGGGGGGGGGGGGAACTAACGATTAGCCAATCAGCGACACAGGCGGGACTAACGCCATTGTCAAGCTGTTGTCAAGCTGTGCGCCGGAACCAAGGAGGAGTAATAACAACAACAACTGCGATAGACATGACAGACACTGCTATCGAGGCGGTTCTAAATCGATTGAAAGTACCAATTACTTTGCATGTCTTCTCAATATCGCCCGACATCATAGTTTGTTTTTACTTTGCTCCACTCTTAAAAGCCTCGGCAAAACCAGTATGTTGGCTACGCATCAGTGTCGACTTAAAATGACGTTAGATTCAGGTGGATACGTTGGTCTCTAGTGATTCCCCCACGCAAATCGGTTAGAGTGGAGTCAATGTCAGACTGAAGATGGAAATGGAGAATAACAAGTTGACAGTTCTGTCTGAAATCAGGCTAACAGAACGGAGTAACACAAGAAGAAGAAGAAGAAGAAGAAGAAGAAGAAGAAGAAGATCCCAAGATTCCCAGGCACACAAGCCACATAGTGGGCAACCCTGGAGCCAAGATAGTGGCCACTTGACACTAATATGAGAGGTGGCACCAAACTTCCTGTGGTCGTCTGAGCGTTGGTTAGCGACTGGTTTGTTAAAGTGTGGGGGGGGGGGATTGTGGGGTAGCGATGCGGATGTAGGGGGGGGGTGACAGCCTGGCATTAGTCTGAGCCTTGCAGAGCTCTAATGGAAACGCTGATAAGATCGGATCACACCGCTTCAAAGACAGAACTGGAATGGCAGCTTTGGTTTACAGTGTGGTTGCAGGAAAAACATTTTCCTCCCCCTTCTCTGGGACACACACACACACACACACACACACACACACACACACACACACACACACACACACACACACACACACACACACACACACAGTGACACAGTACACAATTACATAGAAACACACCCACACACACCCATACAGCCATGACCACACTGACTGACACACACGATTATAGAAACACACACACACACACACACACACACACACACACACACACACACACACACACACGTTTAACCAAAAACACAGAGATACACAGAGATACCCAAAAACAAATACACACATACACACAAAATTACACACACACACACACAGCTGTGACCACACACTCTGACACACATGATGACATAGAAACACACACACACACAAACACACTCTGACACGATTACATAGAAACACACACGTTTAACCAAAGACACAATACACAAATACTATGCGCGCGCACACACACACACACACACACACCACAAATTGAGCATTGAGAATTTACTGCTGAGTCTTGATTTCAACTGTACGCCATCATGTCAGTGCCCTCCCTCCATCTTCTCCCTCTCCCTCCCCCCCCCCCCCCCCCCCCCCCCATCCTTTCCTCTCTCTCTCTTCCCTTCCACTGCTCTACCAACGCATGATGTGAGTCACCACCAGTCAGTTAGTGGACACACCTAGAAAGCTAATTCAAAGTGTTTTATTAATATTAGTTTTATTAATATTAATATTCTGAATCTCATTTAGAAAAGATTACTGAATATAATTCAGAAAACCACTTTAAATGAATGGCCTCTGAGACTACCTCCGGACCTTTTGTTTGTTCTTTCTTGTTTTCCACTTTTTTGGCCTTGAAATAATAATGCACATTTTAAGCAAAAAAACAGTGCAAACGCGGTGTCATAAAACGACTATAAATACAGTGAGATTGTTTGAGGTTGTTATTCAGTTATTCAGGGGAAAGTTATAAGACAGTGAAAAGGAATGAGCTGGAAGAGATTTTAGATGAGCACAATCATGACCAAAACCAACACATGGCCTTACCATTGAAGCATTGACAAGGTTCAACTGTCAATGCCCCACTCTACTGTGCATTGTCAGTGACTATACTCAAACATTGCCAGGGGCATTGCAAATGCCAGTTGGAAGATAAAGAAAGCTGTTCAATATAATGACACCATGACTTCACAACTACATCTGACTCACAGATATCGACTGAAACCACAGAGGAAGCCACCGATGGCAGCAGATGTTTTTCTGTTTTGTCCAATCGAATCTCCTTGTCAATCTCCACACAGTAAAAGGCAGTTTTTCCAGGTAGGTGGACAACCTTACACATTCAACCACTTTAGTGTTTTAGTGTTGGTTACTAATGGTAACGTAAGGTTGAAACGTTCACCTGGATCAACAGTTTTGGGTTTTTCACCCAGTGTGAAGGGAACCGTGCTAGTCTTGTTTGATGTGGCTGCAGGTATGTTCGGTTAGGTTAGTAGGCCCAAGGAAGCTCCCTCCCTTTCCACTGCCAACCTCAAACATTGTGGCAAACAGCCGTTAGACTAACAAAAAGGGATGTTTTAAAGCATCACATTTTCCAATTACCCATTATGACAAAATTGTCTCGTTCCAAAAGAATTGTAGGGAAATAGAGAGGGAAAAATATGCTCAATTTTTGCTTCTTAGTCGACACTGAAACAACTCTGGAATACATAGAAACAACAGGGCCTGGTAGTGGCTAGGCTGTTCGACACCCAGCCGAAAGTTACTCAGTTCAATCCCCAATGTTCGGAGCCCGCTTTTAGGCATCATTGAATGAGATGCCTAACCCCTATCTACTAACGTTTCGGAAATCACCAAGTTGCTTTGGAAATGGATCAACTGAACGATATTCCTGTTGACCAGGCTGAACCAGAGTCTAAAAACTGTGTTTATGAGTCAGTCCAGTGAATAGTGTTTCCATTATGTCAATGTAAATGAGACGTAAAATGTTTAATTGCATGATGTACAATTTAAAACCCTTGACTCGTGCCGGGGCGATAACAAACCTCCACACCATTACCGGAATGACTTTGATTACCGTAAAGAATTTCACTGGTTCTTTCCCTCCCTGAAAACCCTGTGGCTAATCTTGTCCAGGGAGAGATTTCTATCAGGTCACACACACGCGCCTCTGTAGAGCCTCACACATAAAGCACTGCCATTGTTGTGTACCCTGTGGTGTCACGCTCACTGCTCCCCGACTAACACTTCACGCTGGACGGCTTAGCGGCCACCAGAAAAAACAACAATGGCCACGACGGACTGAGCCCGTTGCATTTTTCTGTGGCATAAAAAAAACTGCTGGCTTGCACAAGAAAATGGGGGTTAATTAGGTAGAAAATCCACCACACATTCCAGCCCCGGTAGCCCGTTTTTCTCGACGGCCGAACACAGAGGGCACCTTCTTCTCGCCAAAGCCACAAAGACATCAAGGCCCTTTGGTGGTGGTGGTGGTATGGCTGGGACTAGCCCCACCCGCCCAGACCACCACCGCTAGAAAAACAAACCGACCCACCTCACCTCCATCATGCACCTCACCTCCATCACCTCCCTGGAGGTTAAACATTTGACCAAGACTAAATGTTCTTCGTCCATAATGCCAGCGTTGTTTCTTTTGTTTGGCCAGGTGTGGTTTGTCTGAACTCTGGTTTCCAAAGTAACAAATTCAACTTCTTACACATCTTTTTTGTTGTGTGAACCTTTGAGTAAACATTTGGTCAGTCTTAAATTACTTTTACCATCAAACAAGGACAATAATGAGGCTTAAAAGGACCCGACGACACCCTGACACCCTGTCTCATTAGCACATAATAGCACCAAAAAAAAAACAGTTGGTTCCTTCAACCTATTCTCTATTCATTAGCCTGTTGGAGCTAGCTGTCGGGCCACAGAAGGCATATGGCAAGGCAGGACTTCACACACAGGAGCAGGGGACCGCGACGTATTCACCGGTCACTTTAAAAAGCCGCTATTGTCTAACCAGGCTGGACACGGGCTACCATCAATAATCATTAGCATCACAAATGCCCTCCCCAATGACAATCAGACTTAAACGTTTGACGCAAGGGACTGGCACATCGGTGGTTAATGACTTTAGGGAATTCTTCGTACAAGGTATGGTAGTTAGGGAATATTAAAGTTTGGGTGATGGGATGCTCTGTTTTCAGCATGGCACAGTTAGTATTAGCTGTATTAGTTGTATTAGCAATATGACATTAGATACAGATACATACATTAGCATAGATTACCATACACATCCTATAGAACAAGCTGTTGGTGGTTGTACTGGGAAAGGGATGCAAGGAATAATTGCATTTATAAAGCATTTTTCAAGACAGTCAAAGTGCTTTACATAGGGTGTGTGTGTGTGTGGCGGGGGGGGGGTATGACACAGCAGGGAAAAGGACATAAGAAAGCTGTTTTTAGTCCCAGGGACGATGAGAGAGTCTCAGTCTCAGTCACCAGTCACAGATTCCTACCCATGACCCATGTACCAATGCAGACTAACACAAACATACAAGAACCAACCAAATTCTACCAAGTTTCAAATTCCACACAGACAGAAACATGGTACCCATCCACCCCCCCAAACCGATCAAAACCAAACCACGGCGCAACTGAGCAGGTAGCGTTGAGAAGGGCTTGGTTCAGGCTTACTGCCATTCACCAGCTGGTCACTGAGGGGTTGCGGGTTGTGACCCTCCAGGACAACAGAGGCATTATTGGACCTTATAAGTACCCAGGGGAGGTGTGCTTATTGGGCCACATGCTCTTTCTCTCCACGCCGTCCTGCTTCGTATTCATACAAGCTAATTATATTAACCAGGCCAGGCATAGAAACGCTGGGAGAAAGCGCTGTTTAACTAAACCATTCACAATCTTGAGAACAGAGGCTTGGTGTCAGAGTTATTATGATCCGTATTTGTGCGAAGAACGAAGGAAACAAAATACCAAACCAAATATGACAAGTAAAACAAGGTCACCACAGGCAACCAATGCTATGGAAAAACTTGAGTACGCCTTCAGCGATTTTTTTTTCTCTCGTATTTATTTCTGCCGGGAGGAAAATACTGTCATAACATTGTGGTTTCTGTGTCTGTGTGAGTGTGTCTGTAGTCTCCATTAAGTCAATAACAAATATTGACCTAAACGTTACCTGCCGCTGCAGCGTACAGCTGCACCGTGTCCAGCTAGGATCGGTGCGGTCCGACACACTGGCAGGTCTGTGTGTTCTGGACGCGAGTCAACAGTCAAACTCTGCCACAGCTGGTATGTTGCTAAGCTACGTGTTAACTGCCAAACATTCTTCACCGAAATAAAACATGTGACCAAGGCCCATTACCTCCAGAAGTGGACTCTGGTCCAGTCAGCTGTGGAGCAGAGCTGCTTAGAAAATACTGTTTTTTTTAATATAAAATGTCCTAATCTGCCAAATATGGAAATCCAAAAACAAACAATTTCCAACAAGCGAAAAAACCCAAGTCAAAATCAGCAGGGCTTTTATTTTAAACTAAATATTGACTGACGACGTACTGTCATGCTAAGTATTCATCCAACAGACACAAGACATCATACCCAAGGGGATTGTCATATTGTTCATATTGTTCCACAACATAAATAGTTTTGCCAACCTAAACAAATCTATAATTTATCATACTTCGGCCAAAGAACCAAGGAACGTGGCTAACTCAACTATGTCCACAGAAACGACCAAACGTCATTGAATTAGCTACGGGCGCTAGTTAGCGAGCTAGTTCAGATGTAGGTCCAGAGAAAGTATAAAGACCCAACTGCTCACAGGCAGGAAGACCAGGAAAAAAAACACAGGAAACTATGTGTGTGTGTGTGTGTGTGTGTGTGTGTGTGTGTGTGTGTGTGTGAGTGAGTCACGGGGTACCCAAACCAAAACACTGGGATGGAGAAACCAAAACCTTTTAAAAAATAACAACAAAAAAAACAACTGACTTTCTTCTAACGGTCAAGGAACCGCGCTTTTTCCCTCCATGACTGTGCAGGACTATATTGGGCCAGCGCTTGACGACAGACTTTTCCTTTAGCATCCCGAAAGCATCCCCCCACTCGCCTCCTTCACCGACACACCCTGTCCAGCCAAATTCACCCTTTTGTCTGCTCATGAATACATCCCTTAACCCACCCACACGCAAACACACACACACACACACACACGTGGCGGGGCCAGACACTGCAGACGACTACAAAGACTGGGAGGCGGGGGGCCCACATGCACCTAGTCATCAGCTCATGGAGATGAAGGAGACGGATGCAGACAGACCGCTGGGTACCACGCCAGTGTCTCTCCTCCCTGGGTAAACGATAGTGAACAGCGTGGAAATGAGTGGATGACTAGCGTATGAGTGTATACTAGCCCAATTAAAAACAGCATTTTACACTTTCTTATCTAATAGGGATACCTGCTCTTTAAGCTTTCATATCATCGCATTGTTTCACTACAAAATAACCAACTGAACTTTCTTTTTTCCCCCAGTCCGATATGTCTGACCCATACAGCATCTCCCTTCGCCATGCTTAGAGGACCAGTCACCACATGAACACTACAGCATGGTGAAGTGGTGAATCCCCCCCCAACTGTCAACAGTAGAAACAGACAACAGTCACGTGGGAAAAAACTTAACACTGACTGAACATGCGTGGACATACATGACAGAAAACACTGGTTAATGCGTGCTGGTTAATACGTACTGGTTAATACGTACTGGTTAATACGTAGTAGTTAATAATAACACTTCATTCTCCGCGCGTAAAAACGGAAATCCCTGTTGTTGTTGTTGTTGTTGTTGCAGTTTTCCATAGAGAGAAACGCGAGTTTTGTCCAAGTTAAAAGATATAAAGTGATGCCCTTACCAACAGGTCGCTTCAGGAGACGGCTTTACACTCCGTTGTCTGTAATGTCACAACACGGTTATGAGCTGTCTTACCTCCACTGCTAACTGTCTCACAGTCATCCTGGTGCCTGTGTGTGTGTGTGTGTGTGTGTGTGTGGAAGGGGGAGAGGCGAGTGGGGGAGAGGGGGGAGTTTGGTTTTAGGAGACCACACCTCGCTGGGAGAGACAAGTGTGTGTTTGGGAGTCGGGATCCTACACCTCGTAAGGAACTACTCTATATACTGTAATATATACTATATAGATATACTATAAATATATGATATATTTTATTATTATCTATCCGTTCGTCGAGAAGATGTTTGCGGTGAAGTTTCCGTGCAGCTAGCTTGACGTGGCGTCGCGCGGTTAGCTCAACGGTTTTCATAACATAAGAATACTAATAATGTTCGTTATCTCGACGTCATGGTGTCGAATTAAAACGGGTTTTTGGTTACATGACACAAGTAAAACTTAAGCTATCTTTATTTTAAGCTGTCAACATGCACACTATCAAAAGAAATCATATGCTACAGATGAAACTTTAAATAAACTTTCAATAAATAAACGAGAAGCAGTGTCAAAAAACGGAGAAAGACAACATGGACGAAACCAAGATGAAAGAAAGACGCAAGTGTGACACAAAGTTGTCATAAAAACTTAACACATTGCATACGTTCATTGTTTTGTTTGCTCTTTTGTTTTTGTTTTGCTAAGAGAAATCGCTGACACGTATTGTTCCCCCTTCCTTCATCCGTTGGCTGTGGCTCCATCATCTGGCCCAGGCTTGACCACCATGACAGCCCGGCCCATGTGGTCCCCAGCCGCCATGTAAACGCTCCGACCTTTTCTTGGTCCGCTAACTTGGAGGTACCCGGTGGCCGTCCACTTTCTCGCTCTTTGTCCTCTTGACGTCCCCTTTGAAAACCCCACACAGCAGGGGACGGTAGAAAGAAACGCGAACATCTGGTCTCCGATTAAACGAGTTGACCGTGCCAGTGTTTAGCCGGAGCCAATCGCTGGCACGGAGGACGTTGTTGTTGTGGTGGTGTAGCCTAAAGACCAAATAAATAACACAAAGTCGCTCAAAGCTTTTAGCTGTTTGTGCTGGCTAGTGAGCACCGTGGAGATGTGTGGTCCTCATTAGTGACTTTTTATCTGACTCATACGCACACATACACACACACACGATGCGTGCTAGTCGGTTGGGGAATCTCTAATTTGGTGGCAACGCCGACCAAAACGAGATGTCAGGACGTTCTTCCAGTAAAACCGTTTACTGGCATACTTTAATGAGAGAATGATGGATGCTGTGCTGAGGATAATGTTGGTTTCCTTGCCCAGGTTTGAGTCACCTACTTTAGACAAAAAGTACACTGATATACAGTTTAATTCGTTGTCTTTATTCAACACACACACACACACAGCAGTATGGTGAATCATTCATTAGAACTGATTGAATGTGTTTGCTCTAGTTCTACAGTAGCTGCACCTATTCTTGGACACCAGATGTTTCTGTTAGGTTGAAGTGTAGCTCAGCTTAGGGCTGTCTATATGTCTGACCTGTGTGTGACTTGCACTTAACCAGCCCTGGAGGTGAGGGATACGCTACAACCCCAGCTGTTAACTTGTTACTCCTCTAGTAAACATGGTTACACACCGTCATGAGAGATGTGGGCACATACCGCTGTTAAAATGAAAGCTCTTGCCACAAGGCCGCCAAGACGCCAATGTGAAACGCATTGCGGCTTTTAAAGGCATTCAAACACAAGGTTTTCACACAAACAATGACGAGTAACAAACAAAACAAAAAGACCAAAACAAGCAAGTAAACTGTGGTGGTGGACAATCAAAAACGTGCTAGATTTTCCATTGTGTGCTTTATTGGCATTTTGTGGCCTTTTCTTTGGCAGAGATTAGAGCCGGTATGACGCCCTCTAGTGGTGAGGGACAGTAAAACGTCTATGATTGAAGACCCCTGGCTCAGCATGGAGGGGCCGCACTCGCAGACCGAGGGCCCAGGGTCTTTGTTCCCGGACAACAAAAGCTTGCAGGGGCAGATGGTGGGATGTCCTCTAAGTCTATACAGCTCTCTTCTGTGACTACTTTATTCAGTCAAACTTTTCTTTGAGATTTCCTTTTTGAATTCATCAAGTTGCCAGTCACACTCACAGCTGCCGGGCTTTCAGCGGATGAGCAGGTGGAGCTCAAGCTAAATGTATAGGCCTCCGATAGTAGAGAAAATTTGTTGTTGTGTCTTGGACAATATTCTACTTATGTAATCATTGTTTTTGATGCCTTGGGTTTCTTAGTTTAAATAAGAGGATGCCATCTAGTAGTGACAATTTAATGCAGTGGAATATAGTGAATTCCTTGAATACCAGGACATCCAATGCGTTGATTTATTAAATACATTTATCCATCCCGCCATTTTCAAGTTACAGGGACCACGATAAATAGTCTCAAATGACTCACTTATACTTTATCTGACCTTTTTATCTGTATTTTATTTAGCCTACACTATAATTTGTTAGGTGTTGCACGGTTGAGGACACCTGCAATTCAAGGATTTCATGGCCATAAATGACTTCTACTCATTGTTGTAATGCGTATGTGACAAAGAAACATGAATCAGCAGTGAGAGAGAAGGTGCAGAGGTCTCTTTTAATGAAATAAAGGAACTAAATGAATAAACAAAGGTTTACCGAGGTAAAAGCACCACAAATCTCAGTTAGGAACAGTGGACACAAAGGTACAAAGGGTTAGCATGGAGGCCAGTTTTATCATACACATTTTACACAGAGGCTTATAGGCTCATTCACTCTCGCTGTCAAGAATTTTAAGGACAGTATGTAATCAGAGCAAAGAATCGGTTGATAACGGTATGTTAACAGTTGTTTCAGTACATGTTGAGCTTGGGGATGGCCTCAGTTTGAAAAGAAAATGGCACTTTAAACAAAACATAATACAACAAAAATAAACAGGATACACAAAATAACATCGTCAGGTAGCAACTACAAGTCACAGTAGATTTGTAGTTTAATCAGAACTAGGTGAAATTTCATGGACTGGACTGCAACTCCTGATCCAAGACCTGGTCTCAAATCAACATTAATTATTTTTCCACACAAAACGCAGTGCTCCCCCCCCCCCTCACACTTTCCTTTCACAAAAAAACGATCATTTAATATTCCATAACCTCTAAAAGGTGACTCAGAGAGCAACATTAATGTCATTTGGATATGGCACACGGACAAGCCCAAACTGTTCAGTTCAACTTCCATTAGCAGACATTATGTAAACAGGGTACACACGTAGTGTTGTCGGGCATATTCTAAGTTAGGACTTTTCAAGTTCTTCAACCTTCATTATTATAAGTATGGCTAAACAGCACGAGCAAATCTAAACGGCCAAGTAGGAAACAAAAAAAACGTAAACATAATTTGTATAAAAATAGTTCATGTCAGGTATTTTGGCTGAATGTGGTGTCATTGTAAAGGTGACATCGCACGGTTCAATGAGGTCTAGATGCAGTAGGACCGGGGGGCGCGTTACAAACCTTGCGTGCACACTACGCTAGCATGCTGTGATTTTGTTATTGAATCGTAGTAGCAAAGCCTGGTTGTGTGCGTCTCTCGACACACAACCGTTTCATGCTTCGTTTAGTCCAGAGGTAAACATAAGGGGGAAAAAAAAAAACTGTTCAAATGTTTAAAGACAAAAGTATAAATGTGAACATGTATTGGATAACCTCCAGTTTTCTTTTTAATATGTCTATCTTTTCGAAATTGTTCAACATATTGTTTTAAATATCTTGGACAGTTCAGAGGGGTGGGGTTAATCTAATCAGGACAGTTCAGTACACATGGTTTCCATGGCGTTTTACATCCAGAACTTAACATGCAGCGAACTCCACCCATCTGCGCCCAGAAATCGTTAAAAACAAACGTGACCCATTTACACCCGCCTCATTACAGTGTGTGAGAACTTTATCAGTGAACTTTGACCCTGCTAGGACATGTGATTACGCCGTTTGTTGCCTTCGGTGTATATGCTGTTACAGATCAACGTAAATGACTCAATTATCAACGTAAAACTTTACGTAAAGCTACGAGAATGTGCCAGAGACGAGGCATGAAGACAATCATTTTGGCCACCGGATTTCGCCGTTTTTCCCCACGATGGCTGAGAAGTGTGAACATCATTTCTGTTAAAGCAACAACTGCAGTTCGCTGAAGGTCAACATGAGAGTATGGCTTCTAGGTATCACTCCCTACATGAAAATAATTAAAAGAACGGGTTCAAATATTGTCTCTTCTTTTTCTCTGAATTAGTGACTATTGCTGTCTCAGAATCCATGACCTCGTATGACCTATAATGAAGGGGGGGGCGAAGGTTTCAACAGCATCCTACGACTACAGATACGATATCTGATCAACGATAAGGGGCGAGAATGTGGGAATGGTAAACGACGAACAACGCCCAGAGAAATATATTCTCTTTCTCAGAGAAAAAAAACAGGTCAAAGACAGCAGGAAACACAAGTCATTAACAGGAGAACAAACAGGACAAACAAATAAAAGTCCACAGTGTACGTCTGCTGCATTCGAGGTCATAAGGTTAAAGGTTAAATCCAAAAGAGGAGGCGTCCATTTGGAGGGAGATGTTTGGTGTGTATGGCGTAACAGAGTGTGTGCGCGCGGTATGTCGAAACGTGTGTTACCACCACGTTTGTCAAGTGAGTGTGTTATGATTGTATAAATGCATGTTTGTGTGTCAGGGTTGAGTTCACTCAAAAGGGTCATTTTTATCTCAAGGAACACATGGACATGAGTTTGACCTTAACTGTACAAAACGGAATCGTGAATATTGGACTGAAATTATTATGTCAGCTTATTTTTTGAGGAGTCGTGTAGGCTGTTTCACGTCGAGATATCTCGGTAAAAAGACATCTATCACATACTACAGGAAAAAACAGGTAGAAACCTGTGAATAAAACGTTAAATAAATTATTGTCAAGAATAAATTATCTTATTACGCATCCCTTCTTCGCCTTTGTGTGTGTGCGTGTGCATGCATGATGGCGAGTATGTGTGTTGTGTATTGTGTTAAAGGGTTAGGGTGTGTGTGTGTGTGTGTGTGTGTGTGTGTGTGTGTGTGTGTGTGTGTGTGTGTGTGTGTGTGTGTGTGTGTGTGTGTGTGTGTGTGTGTGTTAGGACTGCTCCGTGTCGGGGGTGTCCGGGTATTGCTGCTGTCTGTACATGAAGGTGAGCAGGAAGAGCGCCACGTCGTAGGAGCACCAGTAGGCCGTATGGGACGTCACCGCCGTCAGGTAGCGGCTCTCCACCATCCCCTCCCGCAGCTCGAAGTCCACACGACGCTCCAGCTCCACTGGGAAGACACACACACACGATGATGTAATCATACGATGTCACGTGCGGCGTCTCGCAACAACGTCATGTTGCGTCATGTGGCATGATGTCACGCCATCATGCCACATGTCACATCACAGGATAACGTTGCACAGTGACGCTGCGCGATGACATCGCACGTGTGACGCCGTGCCGTTATGGCGCAAGACGATGTCACACATGATGTCATACAGATGTCATCGCGGTAACATCACGCAAAGGCATCACACGATGATAAGATAAGATTAGACTTCATGGATCCCGAAGGAAATCGCAATGCCAACAACTCAACTGAAGTAACAAAGAAATAAAACAAAATAAATAATGTATCACCATACCGTGACATCACACAATGACACGCGGGTCACCGCTCAGGTTTTAATCACAGGGCGCTTCACAGCGACAGGTATGTGATGATTAGTCACAGTTCTGAGAGTCTCATGAGCTCTGCACTGTCCTGCTCTGCAGTTCAGTGTTAAGTGGAATTATTACACAGCAACCACCAGGCCCCCTCCACCTCCCCAAAGCCCTGAGCACTTAGCTCCTAGCACTAGCGCTAAAACTGCCACTGCATAATGTAGAGGAAATCTTACTTTCAGGGTGGTATGTCGTTAGCACACCAGGAATTATGTACAGAAATACCACCTTTTACTTGATTTTTTCCAAAAAGTTGGAGGCAAATCCCATTTGTGGGTTTCTATGAGTAAATCAGTCTACCATGGGAACTACACTGTGAAGAATGAAATGTTGATGATTTCTCTCACTGGTCTGATAAAGAAATTGGTCATATTTTAGTAGATTATAATGTTAAAATGTCAGGGACGAGTTGGGACTCGAGACTCACCAGAGGTGCTGTCCAATATGGCCGACGTGGAGTGGGACATGGTAGGCTCCGCCTCCTTCCGCTCCTCCTCCTCCTGCTTCTCTTCGCCCTCCGACACCACCACCCCTCCTCCACACCCCTCCTCCCCTAACCCCGCCACCACCACGTTCTCCACCTCGGTGGCTACTCCCTCCAAGTCCGACGGCTCCTCCTCCACTCCTCCAACATGGCCACTGGAGCGGGAAAACCGAGAGAAGAGGATCCCACTGATCCCCTTCCCGATACTTGCAGCGCCTGACACAACAATGACAATAATATAGTTTAATAATTAATAGTAACAATATTTATATTAGTTTTCAAATGACTGAACTACACAGGACTTGCAGCACCTGCCACATCAACAATAATATAGTTTAATAATTATCGGGTGGACACTCCCACTTGTGACATCACCAGAGGCCAGTCACATGACAATTTTGAATGTCGTGGCTAGTCACCCTCATCACACTCAACACCTGGTGATAAAATTGGGTGCCCATTTAAACAGCATCTTGTCAGTATGTCTTTCTCCGTCGTGGGTGACCTCCACTCACCCATGAAGCTGGCCTTGCCCAGGTTGGTGATGGACTCGCCGTAGTGCCTGCGGGCCTGGGGGGGGGAGGTGCAGGGGCTGGGCAGACTGTCCGAGTCCGAGATGGAGGTGTTCTCCTTCAGAGGGTTGATGAGCGTGGGCCGGATTTGGTCGTAGGGCGTGGGATTAATGGTGTTATACCTTGGGGGGGGGGGGGGGGGGGTGAAGCAAATTTTAGTCCTATAATATGCATGACATCGTAAAACTTAAACCTGCACTATGTAACTTTTCTACTGCAGCTATTTACTCCATTAATGAAATGAGTGCAGTTCGGAACGGGCCGATGGCTCGGCGTGCAGCTTTCTTGAGAACCGCTCCTTCCAAACAACTTCACACTCTGGACACAGCACCTCCGATTGGACGATAAGTTGTCGAGAAAATTGAAGGACGGACATACCGACATACAGAGACTGGTCTCTGTAAATCTCAGAGGACAGTAACTACTAGAGGCTGCTAAAACGTACATGGTGCAGGTTTAACGCCACACAACACAACACTAACTTCTTTGACGTGTTTACTAATGTGATTCCTGCCGGTGGTAAGCACTTTAAACGGCCTTTGTGTTTCAAGGGCAGTATACAGTATAAATACATTTGCCTTGCACGCACAGTGTCCACGCGACATGACGTCATCATGACATGATAACATCACAGTGTTAAGTAGGGAGGGAAAGTGCTTCAGTACTTTTACTCTGAGAACAAACTCCTGAACTAACACACTGTGTGTTTTTAGCTTTTATGTTGAATTTAGAAAGCATTTTGTTGAGATGTACTCGCTCTGCATCTCTGAGACATAACCATTGTGAACTTGACTACCACTCTACCATAGAAACTCTATTAACCTTGCCTTCTGGTTGGAATCTGCACTTTGTTCCGTTGTTGTTTTGTTCAGAAACTTGGTAGTGCAACACTTCGATTGGATTCAATATTTAATGACAGTATGATTGATTGTGCAGCCATAAAAGATGACTAAATATAAATGTTAAGTATAATAGCATTTGTACTATACTTGAGTCCTTCTGTAATTGGGACGCTCTTTTCACCTATATCTACATTTATCATAACTAGGTAAGGTATACCTAGCTTGTGAGCAATGGGTATTATTTGTGCTAAAAGGTCATTTGTTACAAGCATCCTAACCGGTATCACAATTCGAAAACAAACCTTTTGAAAATCAATAATCATTAAGTCCAGCACATGGAATGTGAGAAAACAAAGCAAAGTGCAATTATCATATCAGTCATTGATCGTCAATAGTTTAAAGGTCATGGGTCTGACTTGTAGCCAATCATTTGGTTTGGTACAGCACAGCATAATTGTAGACCATAACATAGACTAGCGTAGCACTCACCAGTTGATTTGGACAGGTGCGACGTTACTGTAGTGCTTCAAAACGAGTGGCTCCAGTCTGTACGCCTGGAGAATAAACAAAATCAATGATAAACAACAAGATTACATTTCATTTCACTGGAATAATGAAATTAGAGACATCCTCTCACCCTCCTCTATTTCAAATATTCTTTGTCTTAACTTACATCCTGTGTTTAGTCCAATTGTAAGACCCATGTCAATATTTGAATACATATAAAGTAATAGGAATAAAGTATTTATCCATTAACTCACTCATGTTAACGCGCTGTGTTGGCTAGCTTCTGAGCTGTACTCTCTAATGGTGGACTTGTTAGCTGTGCTTCCTAGCTTCTTAGCTGTACTCTCTAATGGTGGACTTGTTAGCTGTACTTTGCTGTGCTTGTTAGCTTCTAAACTGTACTCTAGCAGTGGACTGACAGCAGGTGCGTTTGTTTTGCCCTCACCACGGGGTCGGTGGGGTGGAATATGTTGAAGAGGCGCTGGCAGATGGACTTGGGCAGGATGTGGTCCTGGGTGCCCTGGATCCCGGGCCGGATCCCACGAAGCGCTAGGAACACAGCCAGCGGGGAACCCATGCAGAAGAAGTTCTCAACCTGTTCAGTATATTGCAGTACAGACGTCACGACGCAGGCACAAGGACTGGGGATCTGGTTTGTGAGCATTAAAGCTATTGGCCACTCTGATACGTCTCTGTGATCCTTACAGTTAACCTTGATATTTGGACATTGTACATTGCACCTCACCTTACTCTTTTACTATTTTTCCTTTTATATTGTTTATTTGTATATATTTTGTCATGTCAATCTAACCTCTAGTGACATCACAAGTGGGAGTGTCCACCAAGATGTATGATGGATAGATCAGCCTACCAGCATACCCAGTGGACTGTACCAACTGGTAGGCTTATCTATCCATTATACAGCTGGGTGGACACTCCCACTTGTGATGTCACTAGAGGGTAGATTTTGACATGGCTTGTAATTGCTAATCAACATCACACCTGGTGGTAAAATAGGGGCCCTTTAACAACAACAACTAAATATTAAAAACACTTTACCTTGAATTTCAAGGCTGGCACTGCGACAAACGAAGATGTTTGTAAACCCTGAAACTGGTCTTCCAAGTCCCTCAACCTGAGAGAGTCAAACACAAAACAGTTCAACCTGTTGAAGGAAAATCCAACGTGGAATAGAAACCTTAGTTACAGTCCTTGGCGTCAGAATCAGCAGAATGTGCATCACTTCAGTATTTCACGTTAAAGTTGGTTGAAGATGTAGCGTTAATATCCATGTGTTCATATTTACCACATTTATCACAAGTCGTTATAGTCACCGTCCCCTAAATTGAGTGCACAGGCCGATGTTGATAGGGTTAAAAGGGTATAAAGGGTGTGGAAGCAGACGCACTAACATTCTCAAAAAGGGGGTCACTAACATGGCGTTTCAAATACTTACTTCCTTTCAGACATCTTTAATGTAACCGTATATCTACTGTTATTATTTTATGGGTCTACTTTGTGTTTTTCTTTTCTGTAACATGCTAGTTATTATATTTTTTTGTCTCTTATTGGGGGTTAATGGTTCAATACACAGGGAGGGTACAACACTGTTAACAGTATTATTAATGATCACAACGTGTCATAACACATTGTTATAACAAGTATGAATATATAATAACAAAAGACCAAAAACAGTCTGATCACCCCACTGCCCTAAATCAGTCCTTTGTTATATTTATATATTTTCATATAATATTGTAACTTTTGTACTTCATGTGTCCACCTTTACTCCCGGTTTCATATGTACTTTTATTATGAGTGGTTATGTATGTGTGTGTCTCGCCCTGTGTTGTTGACTTTTCTTTAATTGCCACTGCGGCAGAACCAATTGCCCCTCTGGGACAAATAAAGCTCTTGAATCTTAAATCAGTCTGCACTGCATTGACTGCTTCGGCCCATTGCTGCGACACGGCGACGTCATATTGGAGAGGACAAGACTGGCCTGTAAACAAATACAAGTAAACGGGGGAGCTGCAGTTTTTCTGGATGAAAAGCACAACATTTCTCAACCGATTTCAATTAGTTGTTTTATATTCAAGGTTTACGATCTACATGGCGTACAAACCCTAGATCATAAACCCCTTGAATATAAAAAACTCCAGAAAACCAATGCAGTGCGGTTTTTGTTTTGTTGTATTTGTTCACAGGCCAGTCTTGCCCTCTCCAACATGGCCGCGATGCCGACGTACAATCCAAAGTGGCGTCTAGGACGCACACACACACAAACACGCCTCTGCGGTTCTCCCCGCCCGCCGTACCGGAGGCGGGTGAGTCGCAGCTGCTCCTGCAGGTGGCGCTCCTCGTGGCTGGGCCAGCGGGCGCGCATCTCCTCGGGGTCCGGGGCCTCCTGGTGGTGGAAGCGCACGGGGTCCCACCCCGTCATGATGTCGAAGGTGATGACGCAGCCCAGCGAGTGGGACACGATGGACACCTTGCCGCTGTCCTGGAACTCGGGGTTGCGGGTGCAGAACAGCGTGTAGAGTCGGTTCAGCTCCAGCATGAGGCCCCGTGTGATCTGCACGCACACGCACACACACGCATGGAGATGTAGACACGACATGCGTGCACACGCGCACACGCACACACACACACACACACACACACACACACACACACACACACATACACATACAGCCACACTCACACACACACACACACACACACACACACACACACACACACACACACACACACACACACACACACACACACACACACACACACACACTTGAGATACAGATCCTGCATTTTGGAAGAAAGAATGTAACCACAGCATTAAAACAGTAGTAAAAGTGTGCTCCACAACACGGTGGTGGGGGCTCTGACCTCGTCGCGGTACAGAGGGCTGGTGTAGTACATGATGTCCATGGCGCTGCTGTTGAGCATGTCCCGCAGCCCGCGTACCTTGTCTGGCGTGATGGAGTCCACCGTGTCTACAGGAGGCAGAAGACAACCAGGTGACTAGACTCAGCTGAACCAGAGACGCAACAACATAATGTCTACAGGAGGGGTGTGTGTCTTATCTGTGGGTCCGTATGTATGCGTCTACAGGGGCAGGACAACAACAGTAGTACGACAACACAACGCAACACACACTTGGATGGATTACTTCAGGGTGGTGATGAGGGCTGTCGATGAATCGATTATTCGATCGACAGAAAAGGGGTCTGTGTGTGTGTGTGTGTGTGTGTGGGGGGGGGGGGGGGGGTACCTCCGTCCAGCGCCAGCTTGGACCTCCACTCCACAGGGAGGAACTCCACGTGTTCGGTGGTCCGGTCTGAGAAGTGCTTCTCCTCCATCTTCCTGGCAGCGTCTCGCATCCTGAGGACAAAGAACACAAAAAACAACCACTAGAGCCGAGTACACTACAGAGATACTAGTACAGAGTATTGAGTACCGAGTACCAATTCTATAGTAAGTACTGCCTTTGCACACACAGTGTCCTAAAGTAAAGTAAAGTATTCTAAAGTAAAACGTATTTATACAGCGCTTTTCACAGACATAAGTCACAGAGTGCTATACAGGGGCATAAAACAACATACAAGAAAGAAATCATAAAAGATGAAGTGCCACGTGTTTAAAAAGTGCAGAATAGTACAGTTCAGATTATTGAATACAGAGATACAAGTACAAACACACAGTACAGAAAGCCAAGTATTGAACACAGAGGGTAAAGAGTACCATGCACATTTTTGATGTCACTTTGTGTCAAGTTATGTCAATTTGTTGTGATCCGGGACAGAGTGTCAGAGGGTCTCAGATTTCAAAAGTAATTGCAGGATCCTGTAGTGAGTGAGTCTTGGTGAGTGATTTTGTGACGTACATGCTGGTGTTGCGGATGATGCGCCCCTGGTCCATCTTCTGTCCGATGCCGTGCACCACGAACACAATGTGGGTGGTCTCCGGGGGCGTGTCCTCTGGGGCCGCCTCCTCCACGTAACCCCTGTGGAGACGCGTGCCGCTGCTCGAGGCTGCGGACGTCACGGTTACATCCCATTAAGTTACATCCCTTTAAGTTACATTACATAGTCTCGTGCTTAGGCTTGATAGTCTAGTGCTTAGGGTGTTTGACTGCCGACCGAAAGGTTCTGGGTCTAAACCCCAATGTCACCGCCTAAACTGCTCCTAAATGATAAAAAATGTTATGATGTAACATTATGTTTCAAATTCAACCATTTCGATCGCTAACAATAATCTGTTTAACCAGAACCTGTGTTTCTGGTTAGCCCTGAGAGTTAGCATTTAGCAGCGGCGGTTAGCGGTGGAGGCTAACCTTTGGAGAAGCCCAGTCTCGCGGTGACGGTGCGGGCGATCTTGGAGGTGGTGGCGTCGCTGTAGAGGTATACCTCGTCCACACTGTGCCAGTCCACATGACTCCTGCTCAACTTCAGACTGTGGACAGCTGGGAGTGAGAGAGACAGGGGCGAGAAGAAAGGAAGATAGATGATGATAATACTTTGTCAGATGAAGTCTGACATTTTTCTTGCATCACAGCAGCTCAGTTGCAACATCACATATATATACATATAAGAAAGAGAGAAAGAGAGAGAGAAAATGTAATTAAACAACAAACATTCTTGGTCAAGCCTAATTAATCTCAGGTGAGTTCCAGTGCCTCCATTGGTTGAGCTGTTGTCAACAAAAACGATGGTTCTCTCTCTCTCTCTCTCTCTCTCTCTCTCGAAATAGACAGACGCACTAAATTTGGAATGAAAATAACAGTACGGACTGGGAGAGGACCACACCTTCTTAAATATCTCCAACATCGTATTCTGTGAGGACGTTGGTGAGAACCGAGGAAGAATTCAAGCTCATTTCACAAGTCGATTCTTCAAAAGAGGGGGTGAAACTTTTAACAGCTATTCTCAACCGTCTGTCTACTATTGTGCTATTAATGCACATGGCAATTCAGATTGTACTGAAACGCATATCTTCTTGTTTTAACCTTGAAACGGTTCCATGCTACGTGTCATTTCCTCTCTCTTTCAACCTGTCTTCCTTCACTATCCTCTCCACAAAAGGCACAAAAAGCCTATGAAAATATATTTAAAAGAAAAAAACTAAATGTCAAAATGATTAAGTTTACCGCAAAGCAAATTCCTCTAGGGGCAATAAAGTTTTCATTCATTCACTCACCCAGCAACAGCATCCCCCCCCCCCCCACTAACCCCTCACCCAACAGCCCAACATCACCACCTACAACTTTACATCTTTTAAAACTGGCACCGCACCACTGAGTCTGACCTTTAACCCCCCCCCCCAACCTCCTCCTTACAATCCTTGGTGTCCAGCGCCGCCACCCCTGTGGCCGCTGCCTCCTCCTCCTCGTAGGTGTCCCTCATCTGTTGCCCCCGGAAACGGGCCAGGTGCTCAATTTCGATGCCATCGCTCTCGTCCTCCTCCAGCGGGAGCCAGGTGCCGTCGACGAACCACTGGCCGCGCATCACCGGGATGCGGTCTTGTTCTGGCGGGAACACACGCACACACACACACACACACACACACACACTAAGGTCAGCCCAGGGTCATCCATGCAGGTGTAATGTAACGCAGCAGCAGGGGTGCGAACCGGCGACCCCAGGATCGGAAGGTCAACCGCTCTAACCCGCTAAGACAAATGACCGCAGGCTTTAACTGTGACTCTCAGCCCGAAAAGGTCCTGGGTTCGAATCCGCCTAATTTCCAAAGCATAGCACAGCACGATGCCCTGTGAGGATCCTCAATGACCTGCACATGAATTCAACCCAAAGTAGCTTTGGAGATAACCCCAGAGTAAGGTAAGACTGCAGACACGGGGGATCGAACCCGGTACCTCTTGTTCTGGGAGTCACCTGCAGTAAGCAGTGATTGGACAGCCCGGTTGACACCGTCCCCAGCATCACACACACAAACCGGAGGAGACGCTTACGGTTCCAGTAGACGGGGTAGCACTCCTTCTCCTTGACGTCCACCTCGTACAGCCCGCCGCGGACGCACACCGCCTCAACGTTCACGTTCCCGCCCACGTTCACGCCGCCGTTCCCGTCCACGTGCCTCTCATCCGACACGGAGCCGCTGCGCTCGAGCGCCGCCGCCAGCTCCTCTGCCGCCGCCGCGTTTTCCGCGTGGGTCTCTACTGGGTCCTGCTGCCCCTGCTGTGAGTCCGGGTCGGACGGGACGCGCCGCCTCACCTCGTGCGGGTTCAGCTCGCGGTGCCGCTGGAAGACCACCTCTATCTTCAGGGAGTCGTGGCCCACGAACGGCTTCCACGTGCGCTTGTCCTCCTTGTAGAACCAGCGCACCTCCTCCGGGCCCAGGTCCGTCACCACCTCGCCGCGGTGCCGCGAGCTGTTGGACCGGTTCCGCTTCTTGACGGCGGCCACGCCGCTCCCACGTCCACGTCCACGTCCACCGCGTCCACGACCGCGTCCAGGTCCACGTCCAGGTCCAGGTAGCCAGGGTACTGCCCCTCCACGAGGCCCAAAAGGATGCCGTCGCGCTGCGGGTCCGCGCGGGTCAGCGGCAGGTGGCGCCTATCCAAACCCAGCGGCGCGGCGGCGGCGGCGGCGGCGTCCGCCTCCCCGTCCGCCAAGGGGTCTTCATCGTAGCAGGTCACAAACACGTCGTTCGCCATGTCCCAGTCATTGCTGCTGCTGCTGACCGAGTTGTTCTCGGAGCTCCGCTGGCGGACCGCGGCGGCGAACGGCAGCGGCGGCGGCTCGTTGAAATGGCTCATGACTGGACACAAATGACGAAGTCCAAGTCGACGCGCACGCTCCGCCGCCGCCGCGGGGCCGCGCGCGGGTCAGCAGCACACGCGTCCGCGCGGAACGGCGCTTTGACGGTGATGGTGATGATGGTTGTGATGGTGATGATGATGATGGTGGTGGTGATGATGATGATGGTGGTGGTGATGATGCGGGTATCACCGGGATCGCCGTCTCGCGGGATCGCTGCCTCCTCTCTCCTCGCGCTCTCTGCGCAGCTGACGCGACCATCCGCGCGTCGCCGTTTTTCCCCCAACGGTTTTTTTTGTTTAACGTTGATCTCCGGTTTAACGTCGCAGGGTTGAAACGCGTCCCATCGTTGTCCCGCCGCTCCTCGCCAGTCTCCCGACGCGAGGGTGGGGGGGGGAGTAATTTTTTTTGTGTGTGTGTGAAATCAGCTAGGAGGAGGTCACGCGACGTGCTCCTCCCAAACAGCTCCGCTATTTCTTTTTTCTTTTTCCCTTCGCGGTTTGGGCTCGCCGGCTTCCGTAGGCGGAGCTTGTTGTTGTTCCGCCGCGCCGTCTGTCATGATGATGATGGCCACGGCGCCGGAGCTGGTTTGTTTTTGTTCTGGTTGTTGTTGTTGTTGATCCTTATTTCTGAACTAAATTGGAGTTAATCCGATGACAAGATGGCAGCCGTGTTTCTGGTCACGCTGTACGAATACTCGCCGACGTTTTACATCGGTGTCATCTCGTGCTGCTTCCTGGTGACGGCCGCCATGGTGCTGGGCTGGTGAGGAGCCGCCACTGGGCTACCAGCTAAGGAGCCGATGCTTGTTATTAGTATTATTATATATATACATAGATGGATACTTTATTGTCCTTTTCAGGAAATGTGTTTTCGCAGCCTGTACATGTCCTTCAGAAATATATACATACACATACATGTATACATATACACCACGACATAACACGAATATACACTTAATTCATATATTTATTTATTCTTTTTTTTTTTGGGGGGGGGGGGGGGTGTTGCACAATTTAGTAATGTTGCTTCCTCATAGAAAAATTATGGAAAGTTACGTTGTGTTTCTTTCATAATGAGGATATGCACACAACAGAGACAATATTGCAAACTAATTACCGTATTTGATTGCGTTTACCAATCAAAAATTGTCAACAAAAAGGTAGCATGCAGTTGTCACACTTTGACCATCAGTCGTGCATTGAGTGACCTCCCGTGTCCTCTCATGTCCTCTGTCCTCCCACGTACTCTCATGTCCTCCCGTGTCCCCCCCATGTCCTCCCATGTCCTCCTGCAGGTTCGGGTTTGACGTCCCGGTCCTCCTGCGCAGCAGCGAGGAGACAGAGTCCAGCCTGCCCACCCCGGAGAAGAGGATGGTGCAGGTCACCAACCCGTTCGCCCTGGACCTGGGCTCGGACCCGTCCTCCGTCGGTGGTGAGGGTTCATTAATTGAATTAATTAAGTGGAATTAATCAAGAGGTATTTCAGGAGGAGGATCCTGGTGATATTTTCGGTTTGAATTTAAGGTTTGTGCAAAACAGGGTGGTTTTGCTGGATGTGTGGGCAATCAGCAACTGCCATTGATGTGCTCTTGAGACATAGACAAAGACATTTAGTCTATAATATTTAACCTTTATTTAACCAGGAAATTCCCATTGAGATTAACAATCTCTTTTTCGAGGGAGACCTGGCCAAGACAGGCAGCACCATAAATAGAAAAACACATAGTTACAGACAGAAAACACAAAAGGAGACAAAACTAAAAAGACTAATACTATGATTCTGCGTACTAAATGATGTCCTGGTTCGGGGACAACATTTTTTTTGTTGAAACTGCGCCACTTGCCTCTGCAGTAATAAAAGCCACTCTGCTTATGTTGATGTTGTGTGCGTTACCGCCGTCCTCCAGAAGGGGTCGCCCTGCGGCCCCGCTGCCTGGAGCCCTGCGTGCTGAGCTGCTTCTGGGGCTGCGGCGTCCACGCCCTGCAGGGGGCGCTGCAGGCCCACCAGCACGGCCCCAGACTCAGCAACCCCCGGCTCTTCCAGGAGGCCCTCCACTTCCAGTACCACCACTGCCAGACTTTCCAGTATCCTTACAACCCCCCCACCAGATGCTGTGAACACACACATAGGGGTGAAGAGGTGGATGTGTAGTTCTTTGGCAGAGGCTTTTATCCAAAGCGACTTGCTAAAATAGTGGCGAGGGGGTTTCGACTCCCAGGCGAAAGGTTGTGGGTTTGAACCGGACTGTATGAAATAGTTTGATGTTCTCAGACATCGGGGATGTAAACACGTAGGCATCCTCGAGCAAGACGCCTACAATTCACCCACAAGTTGCTTCTGATAAAACCGTCTGCTAAATGACAAAATAAATAAACAAATATATACATATTTTTAAATTATAATAATTATCAGATCTTCTACCAGAAATAGATATGAACAGATGAACAGTTTTTTCAGGTTAGACACATTGTTCTCCACGCTAGTCCTTCACGTTGGCACTCTTTAACCCGAAGCCTCAGCATCGACAGTGACGACACGGAGGAGCGCCACACACAGATGCCGGCCGAGCTGGGCGTCCAAGACTTTGGCCTGTTGCCACGGGAACGCTACCCGCTGGTGGCCGTTCTGACACTGGCAGACCCCGAGGCCAGAGAGGCCTACAACATAGTGGGTACCGGGAGGGGGGGGGGGGCGGTGACCCCAAAACATAACATTACAGTTGGGTTGTGTTGGACGCCATTTTAACTGTTTAGGTTGTTAAGTAATCGGATCTTTTACTTCAGTAAAAGTAGTAAAAAAACACTGCCAAAGTCCTGCATTGAAAATGTTACTTATGTAAAAATACAAAAAATAAACTTTAAGTACCAAAAGTAAAAGTACTCATTATGCAGAATGGCCCATTTCAGAATAATATATATTATGATTGGGTTATATTTATTGATGCATTATCGCTTTAGTGTTGCAGCTGTATCTGCAAAGTAACTAGTAAGTAAAGCTGTCAGATTTGTTCCTGTGTTAAATGTTGATTCTGTGAACCACAGGTTTTTCTGGCTTGCTTTAAGTTGCAAAAATCACCACCTCTTAATAGCCTTGTCATAAACACACCTTCCTCTTTCTGTCTTCCTATTGGTCCGTTTAGGTGTCGAGTGTCACGGTGGTTCACGTACCGGATAAGTCGTACGGTCTTTCCTCGCGGACTCTCTTTCAGTACCTGCTGACCACTCAAGGGAACATGTATGAGTTAAAGGCAAGTCATAGCATCGCAAAAATATACACAACACCGGTTATCTCTCAATGCATCACATGACACAAGTGTCGTCCAATAGTATTAGTCCATGCGGTGCGACTTAAAAAACAACTAATCAGTAGTCAAATCGCAGAGACAGCACTAGGGCAGAACATCACCTGCTGGCACTAATTCATCCAACCAAAAATACCCATGCAGTGACATTGGTTTCACCAGAGGTGGTGCCGTTTCTCCAGTTTGATTTAAAGCTGACATCAAAACATCCACTCCTCCCTGTAGCCTCTCTTCATGTCGGGGGAAGGGGCTGGACCCTCGACGGGGGCCCCGGACCCCAACCACAGGGCCCAACCCCAGGCAGCACCGGCCCCAGTGGTGCTGGCTGACGGCGAACCAGCCCTCGCACCGGCGGAGGATGAAAACGAGGAGGAGGAGGAGGAAGAAGAGGAGTGGCTCGACGGGAAGGGCAGAGACTGTGTGGTGTGTCAGAACGGCGCCATCAACCGCGCCCTGCTGCCGTGCCGCCACGCGTGCGTGTGCGACGCCTGCGTGACGCGCTTTCAACACTGTCCCATCTGCCGCGCTTTCGTCATGGAGTCCTTCGCCCTGTCGCAGGAACCCGCCGCTGCCGGCACACCATCAGACTGAAGATACGACTGAAGATATTAATTTATTAACACAGGAGGTCGCTGTGATCTCAAATGAAGGTTGTTTCAAGTATTTTTGTTTTAATTTGTGACTGAGCCGCTTTATGTGTTTAAATAGTGTTAGACTTCGGACAAAGAAGGGCAGTTAGCACAGCTTCTGTTGAACCTAACATTTGTATATTTCAGAGTGAAATAATTTATCGTCATATGTTTGCACTTGTTGAAGCAGTTTTACCTCACTACTACTACTATTGTATTTGTTTTGCTTTTAGATTTTAAGGTTGTAACCCTTGTCTGTTAATCTCAGCGTGTAAAATTATTTCACACATCGGAAAATACCGTTCTGGACCAAGCACATCCCAATGTTGCTGCATGTGACTCAAATTGGGTTTGAAAAAAAAGTTCCTGTAATATTTTATCTATTCTGTGATATTTAAAACGCTTTCGCTTTGAGTCCAGGTCAGGAAAATGTATCTCATAAACCACAGTAGGAAAAAATGACAAAATAAATGGTTATTAAAACATTCAGCCATTCGCTGAGATATTACATTCGTAATAGTAATCAATAAACATTCAATCATAAAAACATATCCCTCTAGCTGGCTGAGGAAGCATTTATTCAACTGCCAAACAATATTCTTTAACAATTTAAAAGGTTAAAACTATACATTCAAAGTCTTGTGATGTTTATCTTGGCACCCATTTTAAAAGTTTTATTTTGAATTGTAACAGTGGTTCCAGACCAGATCTGCCACCGAGGGGCCCAGTCCCAGTGAACATTGAGCAGGTAATCAGAGTCGGAGAGACGTACCATGATGACGTGCGTCCGGGCTCGGTGGGATGTGGCCCGTGCACACACAGACACACGTCTGTGTCCAGTGTCTGTTGGACCAGGAGTAAGACGACATGTCTGGAGGTCAAAGGTCAGGTGACCCTGCCCTTTGTCTTTGGACTCCGAGAGGAACGATCACGGTCTGGTGACTCATGAGCCAATCCATAGCGAACAAAATTAAGTTAAGGAGAGTTTATGAAACAAAACAGTTGATTTTAACTGTCGAGTCAAGCTGCACTCCCCACTTGTAGTCCATTATAAAAAATTAAACCATCTTCCTTTCACGAGTTTGAAAACAAAAGAATGAGGTGAATGGCAGTTAGACTCGTATCAGGCTGGAAGAATAGTGGAGCCAGTCCTGGAGAGGGAGTCTGGTGCTGATGAGATCCTATGGGGGATTTCTAACAGCAGTGGATTTCAAGTACGCCTTGTGATGACATGTATGCTATTGAAGTGTAAGAGCTGCACATTGTATAAAAAATGTTTTACCTAAAAATGTGCCACTGGTTATTTCAAGCCATTTCATATCTTCTGATCTTTAAACCAAATGTACCCAGTACTGCTGATGATGGGTTTGTTCGTAAAGTGAACTAGAAGGAACTGAAACTAGACTCGCATACAAAGCTCATCAGAAACGCTCCAATTACAGGTCATCACATGAATGTAATCTAGTGTTCGGTGGAAACCAGACCTGCCACTCCTCTTAAAAAGCACCAAAGCAAGAATGAGGAACCAAGGCCAAAGATTTAGCAAACCGGTTGGTCTGGAAGAAACCGTCCCGTAATGACCTCAATGCCAAAGAACACCATGGCTAGCAGCTAGAACGACACCTGCTTTTAAAGGACCAATACAGAGTCTCTGTATGGTCATTCTACACTGTAGAACAATGTCAGAAATGAAATGTAAGCTTTTAGTTGTGTGTGTTTCAAAGTGTCATCACAGTTACATTTAAAGGCTCTTTAAGCTGCAGTGTCTTGCCTTCGCTGGCAGATATCTAAATTCCCTTTCCTGTCAAGTCGGGAAGTAGCCATTTGACGAATCGATAACCGTATCGATTACCGTAACCGTATCGATTGCGGTAACCGTAACTCAATTGGGAACAGTGGGGGGGGGGGGGGGGGTCAGGGGTCATCGACGGAGGCGGAAGCGCGCCAGGATGGGCAGGTGGTCGGAGGAGTGATGTTGATTGGGCAGACCGTTGACAGCCTTCAGCTCCGACTGGCCAACCAATGACAGCCTTGCCAGCAGCTGTAGGCCCCGCCCACCAGGAAGTGAAGGGGAAGTCATGGAGTCTTGAGGAGGGAAGAGAGAGAAGAAAAATGAATAAACAACGTAGACAGAAGGGTGAAGAAGAGGAAGAGGGCAGAGTTAAAAGACATGAGAAAATGTAAGTACATCATTTCTGTGTATCCATGTGTGTGTACATGCGTGGGTATTTTGAATGGATTGTCTATGTGAAAGTCTACCTGGTGTGTGTGTGTGTATTTTATTAATTATGAGTGAATGTGTGCGGGCGTGTGTACACAAGGTCCAAAATGAACCCCTGCCACCAGCCAAAGGCTGATCGATGTTTCCACTCTGGCAGGTAAAAACACACAATTCTACTGTGTGTGTGTGTGTGTGTGTGTGTGTGTGTGTACCTGGTGTGTACAGGATGTAGTCCACCGTCATGGCGGTTCGTGAGTGACAGGTGGTGATCTCTGCCCTCCCATCAGGCATCAGGAGGTGGGAGTAGGAGGACTGGAGCCCCACACTGTGTGTCAGCCTGGTCCGACTACACACACATTCAATACAATACACACACATTCAATACAATACACACACCAGGTGCACATTCAATACAGGACATTCCATTCAATATAATAACACACAGACACAGACAGACGGGCAGGCAGGCAGACAGACAGATTACCTGCTGTTAGAGGTGATGGCGGTCAGCTGTTTCACAGACAGAGCAGCGATGGCTCCTTCAACCTCTGAATAAACAACACAGCATCACACATTAGAACACAACACAACATATGGGAACACAACAAACCAGCTTTAGACTGTAGCTTTTACAAACAGACCACTCATTAGTGGTCCCTGCCTCCAAAATCCACATGAACACAGGTTTTTCAACTACATTTGTGCATTCTGAGGTGAAGTACCATCAGAAAACATTAGAAACATGACGATGTCTTCAGCCATCTACCTCTGATGCAGAAATGTAGCGTGCACTAGAGCATCGCTGCTAGCCACCTTTTAATATTGCTGCTACCTCAATTAACTACATTTAGCTTACATGGTGAAGAACATGTTGGGTTTGTTCTTATAATAATAATATATAACAAAACTTATAATATAATAGTATTTTAGTAAATAAAGCATGAAATATAACCAATGTGAAGGACCTTTAAACTTAACTAAACTTTGAGTCCTGCTCTGCATTACTTTCTAGACTGAGGCTAGTCTAAACTAGACTAATCTAAACTTAACTAGTCTAAACTAGACTAATCTAAACTTAACTAGTCTAAACTAGACTAATCTAAACTTAACTAGGCTAAACTAGAATATCTTTGGATCTAGACGAGACTTCTAAACTATGGCTCCTGTTCTGTATACTTTTCTAGGCTATAAACTAGACTAGGCTAAATTAGCCTACACTAGACTAAACTACCGACCTCATGTTAAAGTAGCCGATATGTACCTCCTGGGGGGCTGCTGGATGGGGGCTGGCAGGCGGGCAGGTTGTCGTAGCGACAGTCCTGGTTGATGCCCAGACTCTTGGACCAGATGGGGGCGGTGAGGACACGCTGGCCTCGCCCATCCTCCTGGCCTGATACCTACACACACACCACACACACACAATGACCGCCGCCATTTCGGAAGCAGAGGAGCATTGTACTGTTAGTTATTACGTTGGTAGGCATGGTTTTTTGGTCATTGTTTAGTCATTAATCATAAAATGTTTTGTCATTATGGGGAGACATTGTGTTTGAAACGGTGCGTTCTCCTCACCATCCCTATGGGCATGCCTTTGAACTCCAGGCAGCCCTGCGTAAGAAAGCTGTACAGCGGGCTCCGGGGGGTGGAGTTAAAATCCCCACACACCACCACTGGATTGGCCGAGCCATCCGGGAGGCGGGACCGCCGGGAGATCTCGGCCAATAGGATGGCCAGCTGAGCCAGCTTGATGTCGCCGCGCCGCGGGTTGTAGAGGAGGTGGGTGTTCGCCACGCAGATGAAATCTGAGGGGTCCGATTGACCAGCGGCGTCGGTAGGCCTCAGCAGGAGGACCAATCCGACGTTGTCACGGTCGAGGAGGGTGTCGCCAGGGCGGAGGTACTCCAGGGGGTGGGCGGAGACCAGCGAGAGGCGGGAACTCTTAAAAACCACAGCACAGCCCTCTGGCTTCTTCCCCGTCCGCTTTTTATACACACACGTGTAGCCTGGAGATACAGAGAGAAATATCATGTTGTAAATACAAAACACAGACACGCAGGTAGGATACATCCTTTCTTATACACACACTGTAGCCTGGAGAAGATGCATAGAGAAATATCTAAAGCACAATTTTCAAAAAGCATAATCCAAACCACAGCACCTAGTGCCTCTAGAGCAGGCTTCATCTGGGCCTCGTAGTGGTCCCGCTGAACCTCCTGTAGACAAAGGACCTGGACAACACAGGAGGGAACAGGAACATAAATACATGTTTAGGTTCATAGATAGTGTAGTGGCTAGGCATTTAATTGCTAAGGCATTGGGCTTTTCTAGCCAAAATGATCTGGGTTTGATCCCCACTGTATGCAGCCTAACCTGTAGGCATTCTTGAGCAAGATGCCCCCTAAACCCTACCTTTTTTTTGTTGGCAATACTCTACCATATTAGGAGAGTTGTAATACTGTAAAATCCTAAATCAACGTAAATATACCATAACCTAGGCTAATGAAAACTGTTTCCCCATAATGACAAATCATTTCACGATTAATGACTAAACAACGACCAAAATACAACATAATAACTAACATTCCAAAATGGCAGCGGTTAATGCGAGGTGACGTCACGATGTAGAAGCCCTATATCTGAATTCACTCCACGTGGCTTCATAAAAGTACATTTTTGTGCAGGAGGTATTTGTGTCATCACAAGTGGGATGGCTAATCATCAACAGCACACCTGGTAGTAAAAGGGCCATTACATACAATATATATACAAGACTCACATCTGCATCGTACTGCTGGATCTCCCCCAGCAGGTTGGGCAGTCTGAAGTCCCAGGGCAAAACGCTGGGGTCACAGTGGCGGTACAGGTAGGCGTTCTCCTGCAGCAGGTCCTGGGACAGGATGTTGTAGGACATGACCGAGAAGTCAAACCCACCAGCGCCACCGCACCCCGGAGGCTGGAGGCCGGTACTGCAGGTCGGAGAGTCCTCCCACTGTCTCTGCAGCGCTGGGAGAGGAGAAGTATAGTTTAGGGCTGCAACTAACAATTACTTTCATAGCCATAATTTTGTCTAGAAAATGTCATAAATAATAGCAAATGCCATCAGGTTACAGGAGTCCAAAGTGAGGTCTAAAATGTGCTTGCTTTATCTGAAGACTAAAGTATTCATTTTATGAATGATCCATGAACCAAACATTTAAATTTCTGAAGCATCCAGCAGCAAATGTTTGTTACATTTAATCGATTATAAAAATTAGATTTGATAAATTTTCTGTCAATCAACTAATCAATTAATCGATTAATAAACATTGCAGCCCAGTGTAGTGTAATCCTCATATGAAACGAAAGTTGGCTATTCATTCAAGTATGACGTGAATACTTGAATACTTAACCCATAACTGCTCCTACATGGATCTGAATTCACTGTTAGTCGCTCGTCTGCTAATCACCGAGTAGTAAATGAGCAAGAAAAACTCCCTACAGCATACAGCAAAGCCTTATCTGGTTTTGACGCCTAAATGAAAAATTATATTTTTAAAAAGTGCAGTTTTTTTAAGTCACGGTCCTCCACTTACGCCGAGCTGCTACTCCCTGGCTCTGGGTTGTCTGAGGAGGGGGGCCGGACCCGGGGAGAGGGGGGAAGTCTTCAGGGTTCCCTAAGGTCCCAGGTGGAGGTGGGCTAGGTTTCCTTATTCCCCAAGGGGCAGCAGGGTTCCTCAAGGCGGCAGGTGGACGGTTCCAAGATGGAGGTGGAGGTGCTGCGTTCCTTAACGTTCCGAGTGGTGGGGGTTCAGGTCTTCGGTTCCTCCAGACCCCAGGAGGAGGAGGAGGAGGAGGAGGAGGAGGGTAGGTCCTATGTGGAGCCCCAGCTGAGAGCCACGGGTTGGGGTTGCGATTGACGCCATGAGGGCAATGAGGAGGAGGCCCAGGGGGAGGAGGGACCTCCATCCTGTGGTGCCCCCTCCCCACTCCACCTTCCCAATCCCGCCTCTTTTTATGGCTTTTCCCTTCGCTCCCTTCTCTACGTTCACTTTCCTTGCGGTTTTCCGACCTCCTGCATTCTCCACTCCGGTCGTTGCTCCACGACTTGGAGCGAGCGGCGCCCGCCTCACGATCCCGACTACGGTGCTCCTCCCCGCGCCTCCTTTCGGTGGCCTTACCCTCCGATCCTTCTGCTGCTCCATCCCTCTCCCCTTTATTGTCCCCCGTACCTTTCCAGCGCTTGTATGGGGGTGGCCGGTCCCTGCTGGACCGCTGCATGAGGAGACCCCCTCCGGAACCAGAACCGGGACCGGAGAAGACCGAAGGGGGGTGGCGAACACACACCAAGTGTGGAGAAGCAGCGTGAGGAGAACCCAGGAGGAAGGTTCTGGTGGTGTACAGGCAAATGCAGGAGAGGACTGGATCTCCTCTCCTTGCTAAAGAGGAGGCTTGCAGGGCGAGAGGGGGGGAGGAGGAGGAGATGCCAGGGAGGAGGAGGAGGAGGAGGAGGAGGAGGAGGAGGAGGAGGAGGAGGAGGAGGAGGAGGAGGAGGAGGTTGTCCTGACGTCGAGCAGCATGGGTAAGGAGCACGCCGGAGGGGAAGGGAGGAGCAGCACCGACTCCTGAAGCCCGGGGGCCGGAGGAGGAGGCCGGGGCACCGAGGGAGGTAGGAGGAGCGCGGGGACCTCAGCAGGAGGAGGGACATGAGTTACCTGGAAGTATGGAAAAATCAAAGAGCGATGACACGTAAGGAAACATGGATCAAGTCAATTCAAAAGCCTCAAAATCTCAACTGTCTGAACAGAAACTAATCAGTGTTATCAGGCATGTATCCACCTCTGCATGTGAGGATGGCTGACCCTGCAAGAAAACCGAACCGTGCATTAATAATACAAAACACAGGCTACATGTGACGTCACGTTGGGACTGGAAAAGTTAGCTTAGGGAGCGTCCCCATAGAGTAAACAGTACAGTAGATTTAGCATCTGCTGTTATGTACACAAAACGAAACATTATGTTGTTTGAGCAAAGGTATGGGTTTAAAAGATGTTAACTGGGCAACCGTACACACATCATAAATATAATTGGCAGTCGGGGACAATAATAAGTCTGTTATAGTCAGATCAGCTTGAGACTCAAGCTGATCTGACAATAACAGACTTATTATACGCTACTTACTTCCCGTAAGCGACGGACGACTCATGTTTTTACGTCAAGGTACGCAGGAATACGGCACACATACAGCAGAGCTGGACTGTGGACTGTGGACTCTGGACCAGGACCAGGACCAAGGAGACAGGTTCACGGCACCACCGAGGACCATGCGTGGTCCTCAAAATAATACGTAATGGGGCATACGACGTGAAAACCAGACGCCGGTCAGCTAACGGGATTGTAGTTCTTTTTTTATTGTGCACCCATCGGCGTAACGCGGACGGGGTTCTGGTGAAAACTACTTCCGCTCAGTGCGGACGAATAAAGGGTCCGGCTGGAAACGCCGTTCTATGTCTCTCCGTCTACTTTTTTATTTATTTTTATTTTTTTACAAAAAATCCTGACAAATATATGAGTTTGAACGATCGTTAACATTACGGCACATTATTATGACACATCAGCTGTGTTACCGTGGTGACCGTGGCAGTAGCCGGTAAAACACGTCTCCATACAGCAGAAGGTCACAGTACGTACCTATAGCGATGCTCCGTCAAGGTAGCCGGTAAAACGTTACAGCACCGTCTGATGTCCGCATGGGTGAGGAACCATCACTACCCTCCTGAGAGGATAGGACAGAGGATAGGATAGAGGAGAGGATATAGGATAGGACGGAGGATAGGATAGAGGAGAGGATAGGATAGAGGATAGGATAGAGGAGAGGATAGAGGATAGGATATAGGATAGGACGGAGGATAGGATAGAGGAGAGGATAGAGGAGGGGATGTGATCGCCAATAAGAGAGTATCGTGTTCTCTGTGGCTCTCTCTCCCCCTCCCGTCCGCAGCTCTCTCTCTCCCCCTCCCTTCTCTCTCTCTCTCTCCCCCTCCCTTCTCTCTCTCTCTCTCTCCCTCCCTTTTCTCTCTCTCTCTCTCTCTCTCTCTTCCAAATAGTGGGAGAGAAGAAATACTACAATAATAGATGCAGTATAACTGTTCACCTGTGTTTCATAACTATACATTTTTTGTAGTTATAGCCTAATTATATTGCTATAATAATTACATTAAATATTTGTTATTTTTTAAATAATAGTAGTAGTGGGGACATGGCCAGTTACCGTTGCATTTTTGTTGTTGTCAAACGTGACATTAATAAAGGATAGCAGACCAAACTTTCTACTTTACTTCTGTACACTGACGACATCCTCTATAAAATGTATGTGTGTGTGTGTGTTTGCAGTTCACAGGCCATTAACGACAAATAAATTCAGCCATTACAAAATCTTTATTCAAGAAAGCTCAATCAGGATATCAAAATCGGTCACAAAGATCTGCGTTCGTCTCTCCACCGTAACCACAGCCTGGGGACCCTCCTGGACGTGGCACCCACAGGCCCATGAGTCACACGTAGAAAAAGTGGTCGTGGTCGTCATTCAGAAAGAGTTCAGTTTTTGAAATAAGATAAGATTTGTCAAATGTTTCTGCCGTCTTCATGTTGTCGTTGTCTCTCCGGAGGTTTTTACAGAGCAAAATATCTAGAAAGACACCCACATCTGCAGGGGTCATGACCTGTAATTAATTATTCAACCTGTAATTATTTGTTTTTCAAAAGGTTTCCCAGGTATTGAACCACTTAAGGTGCGTTAGGGTTTATCTCCCCAGCCTCAAAAGAAAACACTTGAATTACATCCCATCATCAAACACACAAGTTGTGACAAATAGAGGCAAATCATTTGCAGCGTCTTTTTAAAAATAATTGCTTATAAGACATTTATAGACAAACCAAATGACGGTTGTGGTAAACGTCACCCCAAGAGGCACGTGATATCTAAACAAGAAATAAACTGTTGTTCTCCATGGGCGGAGGCAGCCACGGTTATGGTTGCTCTAGTAACAGTGTCACCCCGCCCCCCCCCCCCCCCCCCCCCATACACTGACCTCTGACCTCTAAGATGGCCAACAACATAAAGTATGCTGCATGCGTGCTGTGCTTGTATTATTTATAACTCCTGCTCTTTGTGCCCTCTCTGTCTCTCGCTATTTCAAGGCTCCACTCTCGAGGTCTTTCTCTTTCTCGAGGTCGATCTGTGTATTTTCTTACACCACTTAAGTTTTTGTTTGCCCTTTAATAAATACACGCAATCACCCACTCTTTGTGCAGTCATGTCATGCAGAATATGTGAATTATCAAACAGAATCCAGAAGTGAGAGAAGCAGTCCTGATAGTTTTCAAATGGCCGCTTGTTGCCTCGGATGCAGTCAGAGACATGCTCGTCCATCGCCTTCAGATCACACCTTCCCAATGGTACAGTTCTGTGTTTAAGCAGACAGCAACACGGCGTCCATCTTGAGACATTTGTCAAACAAACGAACGTGACAGACCATGGATTAGGCTTTGATCACTGAGAATCCTACCAACAAGTAATTATTGGAAGTGAGCCTGACATACGCACTAGATATTCACTTGCTTATACAAGGTATACAAATAAAGTTTATTATTATTATTATTATTATTGAGAGGTGCAAAATTTTAAATAAAAGCTGTTTCGAGCCCTCAGAATAAAACAATATAATAATATTTTCCCCTTCTCATTAAATATTTATTTTTTAAAAAAGC
>JAOPHQ010004066.1:47500-52500 GCA_030340625.1 Merluccius polli
TGCCCAGTCCAACCAGTCTCCTACTGGTGGACACACTGGGAGCTGCCCAGTCCAACCACAGTCTCCTACTGGTGGACACACTGGGAGCTGCCCAGTACAACCACAGTCTCCTACTGGTGGACACACTGGGAGCTGTCCAGTACAACCACAGTCTCCTACTGGTGGACACACTGGGAGCTGTCCAGTACAACCACAGTCTCCTACTGGTGGACACACTGGGAGCTGTCCAGTACAACCACAGTCTCCTACTGGTGGACACACTGGGAGCTGTTCAGTACAACCACAGTCTCCTACTGGTGGACACACTGGGAGCTACCCAGTCCAACCACAGTCTCCTACTGGTGGACACACTGGGAGCTACCCAGTCCAACCACAGTCTCCTACTGGTGGACACACTGGGAGCTGCCCAGTCCAACCACAGTCTCCTACTGGTGGACACACTGGGAGCTACCCAGTACAACCACAGTCTCCTACTGGTGGACACACTGGGAGCTACCCAGTACAACCACATTCCTCTGGGACCTGGTGTTATGGCATTTATGATACTGGAACTTTCCTCAGCAGGTAGCAGCAGACTGCTTCCATTCCCCGCCTGCTCCTCTTCCTTCCCTCATCTCCCTCCTTGCTTGCTTCCCTTTACCTCCCTCCTTCCAGTTCCTCCCCCATCCTCTTGCTCTCATCCCCTCCCTCCTCTCCACTCCTCTCCCTCCCTCCTCTCCCTTCCCTCCTTCCTGCTCCTCCTTCCCACCTCCGCTTCCTCTCCCCTCTCCCCCTTCCTCCTCCTCCCCTCACCCCCCTTGCTCCTCCCCCCCCCACTTCCTCCCTCCTCTCCCTTTCCTCCTCTTCTCCCCAATCCATCCTCTCCCTTTCCTCAGCCCCTCTCCCCCCTTCCTCCTCTTCTCCCTTCTCACCTCTCCCCCCTCTCTCCCCCCCTCTGGCTGGTTATTAGAGGAGATATCAGCATGGAACTCCACACTGTCTCTAAACAGGAAATAATGAGAATCCTGTGGGTATTAATTATAGCACAGAGAGGATGAGTGTGTGTACACACACACACACACACACACACACACACACACACACACACACACACACACACACTTACTGACACATGAACACACATAAACACAGACACACACACACCACCAGCACATGCACACTGACACATGAACACACATTAGCAGTTCATATGCATACACACACAGACACACACACGCACGCACGCACGCACGCACGCACGCACACACACACACACACACACACACACACACACACACACACACACACACACACACACACACACACACACACACACACACACACACACACACACACACACACACACACACACATCACATAGTACTGTAACCTTATTACGTCTCACTTTGATGACACAAGTCCTCTAAATAGGGCTGATTTACATCTACTAATGACCAATCACAGAGTGGCAGAGCAGGGAGGGGGGAGAGAGCCAATGAGGACGATGCAGAGAGAAGAGAGAGTGAAGGAGAGAGACAGAGGGAGAAAGAGAGAGGGAGTGGCAGAAAAAGGGGGGAGAGAATGAGGAAGAGGGGGGAGACAGGGTGAGTGAAGGAAGGACAGAGGGAGATAGAGAGAGGGGAAGGCAAAGGAAGCGAGGGAATGAGGAGGCGAGATAGACAGAGGAAGAGGCAGAGAGGAAGAGGGAGAGAAAGGGAGATATGGATAGAGAATGGCGAAGGGAGCGAGAGAGGGCCAAAACAAGGGAGGAAACAAAGGAAAGGAAAGGAGATCTGCAGGATCATGAAATTGAACCTTGAATCTGGAACTGTATGAACTGAATTGGACTGAATAGAATAGAATAGAATTTAATTTAATTTGATTGAATCGGCTAGAATTGAATTGAATTGACAGTGTTGGATGAAATGTTGGCTCAAATGTTTTTTGAGCCTCCTGTCTGACTTGCACACTTCGATACCAGGGGTATTTTAATCTCCTGGACTCCCAGACTGTCTCTCTGTAATAAAACACCTCTGTCTGAGCTACAGGTCTTATATAATTGTTACACTCGGGGTCTGCCTATGCACCTGAAGCCAGGATTAAAACCCTGCCATTCTTTGTCTTATCTCGGGTCAAACTGAAATCCCTTTTTTGATAAGAGACTCGCTAACTGTGTGAGGTCTGGTATAACTCCAGGACGCTGATCGTCGAGAGCAGTGGTTCTCAAATCATTTTTTACTAATGTACCGCCTCCCAAGTTTTCCGCTAAGTACCCCTTTCAGCAGCAGAAAAAAACATTTTTGCTTAGGGAACAATTTTTAAATGAATATAAAAAAATATATTATTTGGTGAACATGAACATTAAATGGGTGCTGCAAATACTTAATTAAAAACTTGATTCAGGGGCCTTCATCTACGACACTGCCACTTTGTTTTCTGCTTGTTCATCTCAGAATGAACAAGATGGTAACCTCCTCGAGTGTCGCCATGTTTAACGCTCTACACGGTCTGAGCTCTGGCGTGAATCCTGCAGTAACACGCAAAGCACAACATAGGCCAGTATGTGAACAACTCCGGTCACAACACAGCCGGTTGTCTACGCGAACGCTTCGCCCGAGCGCTGGCTGACCCACCTGGTGGATGGCTGGGACGGCCTGGGAGCCGACGCAGGGCCCCAGCGACAGGGCAGGCAGGTCCTGGTTCTCCAGCCGCTGGGACTCCAGGCAGTTCTGCCTCTGACGGATCACCCCGGACTGGGAGTCCGAGTCGTCGGGAACCCTGGTGGACCACGCAGTACAGCTCAATAGAAAAGTCTGGAAATCTTTATCACAGAACTGAATAGCACAGAACTGAATAGAATAGCAAACACATTATAGTTAAACACTGTAGTTCTGTCGATATTGGGTCATTTACAGACGGAGGGACAGATGGACAGATGAGAACAAGACAGGTGGATATATCTCACAAGCTAGACAGACAGAGTGATAACATGAGAACATAACAGAGCAATATAAAACCCATAGATAGCACAGGCCTCAGATACGTGATTCATTCAGCCAAAATCTCTATCTCAGAGTAAACTACAGACACGGTTTTAACTATTAGAAGATCAGCAGATTTTCTGTCTGACAAAAAGGAAAAAAGTTAACTTCACTTTCCTCAGTTTCCTGGACTAATTATTTCAAAAAGTTTGCTTGCCAATCTAATGGCCTGATAAAACCCCCGCTCCTCTATTCTCATTTAAATTACCTCATTTAAGACAAGCCTGCACTAACGCCGTGTCACAATCAAAAGCCTATCTCTCTCTCTCTCTCTCTCTCTCTCTCCCTCACTCTCTCCTAATAATCTGTTGGAGGTTATTCAGTGTTGAGAGGGTCAGGTCTGAGCTCTCAGGAGAGCTTGGCTGTTAATTCCATTCCCAGGGATTAACAACCTGATAGATAAATTGGTGTTAAAATGTTCCCGTGTGCACATGCTTTAATCATTAATTGTGCACGTGGAGATACGTTTGTGTGTATGTATGTGTGTGACAATCTGTCCACATTGTGACAAGGTCCCTCTGGGAGCTCAGCCAATCAGAGAAGAGAGAGACAGGAACACAAGACACAAAGACATCGATTAAGGACGGCCCCACACACACACACACACTTACTTGAGCTCAGGGTACACGTTGTCCAGGTACCATTTGAATGATTTACACTGTAGCTTCTTACGCAGTTCTACCCGCCCACGGACACTGGAGAGACAGACACACAGACAGACAGAGAGACACAGACACACACAGACACACAGACAGACAGACAGTGAGATAGTTGTAATTAAGAATCATGGAGGATCAGTAACTCTTAACAAGCTTCCTACCTAACTGGTGTTTAAGATGAAAAACAGTGTGTGTCTTACTCTCCGTAGGATTTCCCTCTTGCGGCGGGACGAGCCGAGTAGTAGAAGAGACGAAACTCATCCAGCCACACCTCCGCTGTACGCCGTGTGTTCCTACACGCGCACACACAGACACACACACACAGGGGTCAGAAATGAAAGGGGACTCAGGGTAATTTGGCCCTAAAAATGTTTTAATTGCCCTCAAAATTGGGGAAATAAAGGATTAACTTCGGTCTGCTCTGTATGGGTTTGTTTTCCATTGTAGTCATTGAATGTTTGATCAAATTGCCCTGGAAATGATCCAAAATGGCCGCGAAACGTATTACAAGGGGACAAAAAAAGCCCTTGTTAAAAGTTAACTTTCTACCCTGACACACACACACACGCACACACATGCACACACACACACACACACACACACAGTATACATACACTATAGGTCTCGCTGTCTGATTGAAGTTTATTTGTGTAACTCCTGTTCTTCGTTGTCCTTCCAGACGTCCTTCTGTTTTCCCATAATCTCTTTCACTTAAGCATGAACATGCTCACCACACACACACACACACACACCGTGCTGCATGTTGTTCCCGCTGTCTCTCTACTCTTTGTTACCATGGTGACATGGAGGAGAGGTCAAAGGTCAGGTCAGATATCGATAGGCTAGGCTGGCACAGTGTGTGTCGCCACCTGCTCACTGAACATCTATCTATACACCCTCTCTCTAGTCTGTCTGTCTGAACATCTATCTATACACCCTCTCTCTAGTCTGTCTGTCTGTCTGTCTGTCTGTCTGTCTGTACATCTATCTATACACCCTTTCTCTAGTCTGTCTGTCTGAACATCTATCTATACACCCTCTCTCTAGTCTGTCTGTCTGTCTGTCTGTCTGAACATCTATCTATACACCCTTTCTCTAGTCTGTCTGTCTGAACATCTATCTATACACCCTCTCTCTAGTCTGTCTGTCTGAACATCTATCTATACACCCTCTCTCTAGTCTGTCTGTCTGAACATCTATCTATACATCCTCTCTCTAGTCTGTCTGTCTGTCTGTCTGTCTGAACATCTATCTATACACCCTCTCTCTCATCTGTCTGTCTGAACATCTATCTATACACCCTCTCTCTCATCTGTCTGTC
>JAOPHQ010004066.1:62500-65000 GCA_030340625.1 Merluccius polli
TTTGTGTGTGTGAGACAGTCTGTGTGTGTGTGTGTGTGTGTGTGTGTGAGATAGTCTGTGTGTGTGTGTGTGTGTGTGTGTGTGTGAGCCTCTGTGCGTATGTGTGTGTGTGTGTGCCTGTGTGTGTGTGTACGCGTGTGTGTGTGAGTGTGAGCCTCTGTGTGTATGTGTGTATGTGTGTGTGCACGTGTGTGTGTGTGTGTGTGTGTGCATGTGTGCGTGAGTTGGCGTTCTGGCGGCCCATGCACCAGGCCTACAGCAGTGTAGACAGATGGATAAGTGCAGAGACTCTTGGAGGGCTTGGGAAACAGAGCTAAGTGCTAACGGCGTCCAGCGCTGCCCTGGGTGGCTTGCCAGCCACAGCCCAGCCAGGTGGTGTGGAGGGCGGATACACGACCACCAGACGGACCCCTACTCACACCACCGCTCCGCCACACACACACACACACACACACACACACACACACACACACACACACACACACACGCACACACACGTCCATAATACATAAACACACCACACTGAAACATACACAAAAATATAAACACACTCAAACACACACACACACACACACACACACTCACATACAGACGTGCACACACAAACATCCAGAAATGCGCCGGCACAGAACTATGCTCACACACATAACATGCACACACTAAAACATATACAAATACCTGCACACACACACACACACACACACACAGTGAATAAGGGAATTGAACACTTAAATAACTGGAGGCCATGGTGAATCATCACATCTCTCATTATCACCCAAACACACTTAGCATGTGTGTGTGTGTATGTGTGTGTGTGTGTGTGTGTGCGTGCTGTATACCTCAAAAGATATGCATAAGTACCTTGTTGTTTATGCATATTTTCTAATTAATGTTCTTTGGAAAGAGAGAGACAGAGAGAGAGAGAGAAAGAAAGAGAGAGAGAAAGAGAGAGAGAGAGAGAGAGCGAGAGAGAGAGAGAGAGACAAAGAGAGAGAGAGAGATGTTCACATATTTTATTTTTACCGCATTTCTTTCTATTTTGGCACCAAGCCCTATTCCTCTAATGATCAGCGACTAACACACATTGGGAATGAAACATACATATTCACACATGCTAATTGCAAACACAGTCTCCCTCACACTCTCTGTCTCTCGGTCCCCCCCCCCCTCCCCCCTCCCCCTCTCCCTCTCTCTCTCTCTCTCTCTCTCTCTCTCTCTCTCTCTTTCTCTCATATATACACAAACACACACACTATCTCTCTCTCTCCTCTATCTCTCTCCCTCTCTGTCTCTCTGTCTCTCTCTCTCTCTCTCTCTCTCTCTCTCGCTCTCTCTCTCTCTCTCTCTCCTCTCTCTCTCTCTCTCTCTCTCTCTCTCATATATACACTTAAACACACACTATCTCTATCTCTCTTTCTCTGTCTCTGTCTCTTCCCTCTCCCTCTCCCTCTCTCTCTCTCTCTCTCTCACTCTCTATCTCTCTCTTTCTCCCCCCGCCAGAGTATTACATGTAGTAATTAGAGTAGTGCTGTATAAAGCAGGGGACCTCCCACGGTGGGGTTTGCAGCCAGACTCACTGAGAACAACAAACTAGTTGTAGAGCTGAAACCCACACTTCCTATTTAACTCTTCACAGCTAGAGGTACACATGCATGGATACATACTCTGTGTGGGTTTATTTAAATGTGCGTGTGTGTGTGTGTGTTACCTGATTGGTTCAGTAGGATCAGCTCTAGCAGCCCGCTGCTCTGTAGACAACTGCTCCCATTTAAAGTGGAGACTCCAGTCAAAACCTGATAGACATGGAGAGAGAAAGTGGGGAGAGAGAGAGAGATAGAGAGAGGTAGGGATAGACTCAGAGAGAGGTAGCGAGGTAAGGATTGACAGAGAGAGAGAGGTAGACAAAGGTAGGGATAGACAGAGAGAGAGGTAAAGAGATGAAGGGATAGACGGGGAGAGAGAGGGGAGAGAGAGAGGTAGGGATAGACAGGGAGAGAGAAGAGAGAGAGGAGAGAGAGAGGTAGGGATAGACAGGGAGAGAGAAGAGAGAGAGGAGAGAGAGAGAGAGGTAGGGATAGACAGGGAGAGAGAGGTAGGGATAGAAAGGGAGAGAGAGGAGAGAGATAGGTACAAAAAGACAGGGAGAGAGAGGAGAGAGGGGTAGGGATAGACAGGGAGAGAGAGGAGAGAGGGGTAGGGATAGACAGGGAGAGAGAGGAGAGAGAGGGGTAGGGATAGAAAGGGAGAGAGAGGAGAGAGAGAGGAAGTGATAGACAAAGAGAGAGAGGAGAGAGAGGTGGATAAATAAATGAAGAGAGAGAAGGGAGTTAGTGAGAGAAATACAGAGAGGGGCACGAAGAGAAAATGGGACAGAGAAAGAGAAAGAAAAACAGAGACACAGAGATGGCTGCAGCCTGACCGCATGTACATTCATAGGTTTAATCTGTACCCCACTTTTTACTACACACACACACATAGTATTTACTTTAAATTGATGTGC
>JAOPHQ010004067.1:0-67184 GCA_030340625.1 Merluccius polli
GGGGGGGGGGGGGGGTGCTCTCAGCCTCTCGGATGACTCAGGTCTGATAACAGCTCTATGATGTAATCCCCTTGGGAGCGTCTTGGAGCCTCGGGCAACTCAAAGACAGACACACACACACACACACACACGCACACACACGCGCGCGAAAGGCAAACACATGCACGCACACACACACACACACACACACACACACACACACACACACACACACACACACACACACACACACACACACACACACACACACACACACACACACACAGTGAGACGTGCTCAGCAACACAGACATCCTTGTGTGTGTCCGCACGTACGCTCTATACACGAGTTTCTGTGCACACAGCGGCAGGGACAGAGTGGGAGACGCACACAATGTATAGAGCGGGCCACGGGACACACGGGACATGTAGACATTAGCTGAAAAAAAAGGCAAACAGAAACTGCAATTAAGAGTGTGAGAAGCGTAGGCTTATTCAAACAACAGGTAAGCACAAGTAAAACATACCCGCACAGGTACCCGCCGCACGCACACACACAAACACACCGAAGCACTGACACGCAGAGAGGGTTGTGTGTTAATGTCTACACTTTGAGGCCAGGCTGCTATAAATAGACCCACTTGGTGGTATTACAAGTACATTACAAGCCCTTACATCAGATATGAGTGTCTTGTACCACACCCCCTAACCTTCAATTCTTTAAAGCACATCAACGATTATATCAGTGGTTCCCAATCTTTGACTTCAGGCGTACCACTAAATGGTCATCAAGACCTTTCGCGGAGCACCTCATATGCAAACGGTAAAAAATAGATTAATACACATGCGGTGGCTGAGCAAAGTGTGCCAGCACCTGCTTTATACACAATTATTACTGCAATAAGACCATGGTCAGTGGGAAACAGTGAAAAGAAAAAGTCAACAAAACTGCTTCTGCCCCCAAGTGTGTTTATTTAGCAAACACAAATGAACACAAAGCATCAATGGAAAATATTACAATGGAAAACATATGATGGAATGCACAAAGCGACGACTATCTTTGAAAATATTACAAGCCATAATACTATATTTACTGAACAATATTTATAATATATTTATTGTCAATTACCTATATTATCGTTATTACCATTATTGTAAATTTGTCTATTTTAAGAATAAAATCCCATGTACCACCTGCAGTACCCTCGTTTACCACCAGTGGTACGCATACCACAGGTTGAAAAACACTGCAGTCGACCATAGAAGCACATTACAAGACGTTCCTGGGGAAGGAGCAATCCAAACGAGGGGGGAGAATGACGCCTGCCTACAGTGAATCTATATCTGAAGACATTGACACGAATACGACATACATGGTCATTGTATATTCATTAACAAGGTCATTAACAAGGTCTCAGAGAAGGTCGTGCTAGATTTGACCGCGCAACTTTCAATCCACTCGGCAAACCTTTTTTAAAATAGGAGAACAGCAAGAGAGGAGCGAAATAAGTCATATTTAAAATGTGTTCATTTTGCATTGTTGTGAACGTCTTCAAACGCAAGTGTGCCATGGAGTGACCTCCATCTTATTCTTCCAGTGGAAACCTCTTGCCCACAGGGAAATTCCTCTCTCTCTCTCACACACACACACACACACACACACACACACACACACACACACACACACACACACACACACACACACACACACACACACACACACACACACACACACACACACACACTTTTTGGAGCTCATCCACAATACTGTTCAGTCCATCAGCTGAGCCCATTCATCTTTCAGTACAAAAATAAAAAGCCCGATAAACTATTCCTTCAGGAAATACGAGACATATGGCACACGGGATATGATATATTGAATTAATACATTATTTTTGTCCCAATTCTTGATTTGTGGCCATTTTAAAAATGACGAGCCCCCATCCTCTTTTTGAAACTTTCATAATCACAACTTTTCTTTTTTTTCTCCCATTAGCTTGCTTTAGCAGGAGGGTAAAGATGTAGCATCTCAGTTTACCGAGACAACGGCACAACTTCACACGACGACACAACACCAAACTCTACATTCTGCATTATATTCTATTCATTACAGAAATTGAACCCGAAATGCGCCGGTAAGGAAAATGACAAAGAGCGGCCCCGCTAATCGGTGAGCTGGGCGCTAGCTGGCAAAACTCGGCTGACTCATAAGGAAGGGGCCGTGAAGTGCCTCCTTTTCTCAACCAATTATGCCATCAAGTGAAGACATAACAGAAGGTTTATTTGGGACCTATTTAAATGATGTGTGTGTGTGTGTGTGTGTAGAAAGAGAGATGGGAGAAAAAAGGAAATGGGCAAGAATTAGAGAAAGGAATAGTGTGTGTGTGTGTGTGTGTGTGTGTGTGTGTGTGTGTGTGCATTGCTCGTGGAAATTTACATAAAAGGATGGCAAGGCTCCCAGCGTTGCACATTGACAGTACAAAGTGACGTGCCATACTGTGGCCCTCTGCCAGGTCCCATCCAAGCAACGGCAACAGCCTTTGCAACGGGCCGGCCATATTGGCCGGTCGGTCAGCCCACAGAGCATGTTCTGTCTATAAACAATGGCATCTCTTGGAGCCCTTGCATACAGGCAAAGAATGACGGTGGCCAATAGGCTCTGGATGCTACCCAAGTCAAATTTAGCAGTGCTGAACATGAATGCAGGTCAGCTTTCTGTTTTATCCTCGTTCAAGCAAAAAGCATTTAAAAGTTCATTATACTGGTGATGATGGAGTGGAAACTTGTACTCCTTTGGTAAGGAAACAAACAGAACGCTGTTTGTTTTTCTGAACTCGCAGCTAAAATCGGGAACAACGGGCACATTTTAAAAAACGCTCCATTTGGAGACGCAAGATTGCGACACTTGATGCAATATAGTATGTGATAAAGTGTTGTGTAACAAGCAGTGATACACAGAAACATGAAAGGAATTAGTTGCGCTAATAGATGCAGGCCTACGGATAATTCCTGTTTTTAAGTATGCCAACATTTCGATTTCACACCACGGTTTTCGCGTCTGGATTCTACACCACGAAGATAAATGTTTCACGCCTAAGGTTGGCTGAGCAACGTTTAGGGACTAGCAAGGGTATGTGTTTTGTCATGTTCGCACAATCCAAATCAACCTCATCCAACCTTCTTCCCCACATTTGTCCCACGGGAATATCTTGTTTTACGCCACATTACATACCTCCTGAACAACATTTCAAGTTGTAATTAACTGCATGTCGCAGGTGAATGACAGCAGCATATGTTCGCTTGGGCCACTGATTTTTGATCGTTGCATCCCTCGAATTTTGCTAGTTAGGCACCTGTGTGACAACATGATGTCTTCATATCTAAGGGAAGCCATTCTGCATGAACCATGGCCATACACAGAATAATTCCCGTGAGAAAGAAACATTGCGAAGAGGGGAACAGCGACACGCCATTAGAGTTAAACTGTCTCTAGCCAAACCATACAGCATTTGTGCAGTATTTCCTTCGGAAGAACACAGTACATGTGTCATCTTTGTACAAAATGTTCCCAATTAAGGAGAATTTCTTCCCGGTGATGCCACGATTAGTAGAATCCAATCCATTTTCCCTGTCTTTCTTATTATTTTTCACAATCTTTATACAAAGAGCCGTCAGTGTCAATACCGTCTACTTCAGTCCGAATTACAGCATGTTCGGATGCAATGCAGTGACGTCTCCTGTAGATTGCTCACACCGACAAATCTTGTGGACTTCTTTTGCTTTTGCTCCGTTTTATCTCTATAGTTTCTATTCTCTTCTTCCTTTATTCTCCTTCCCTCTGCGTGCACCGCAGCTTAAGAAATCTGAGCCGTCCTACTTTCACCAAGAGAGAAGACGACATTGAGAGGAAAAAGAGAGAGAGAGGAGGGGGAGATAGAGAAGTCAGATAGAGAGGGAGACAGTGTCACAGACAGAAGACGTTGAAACAGACAGAAATTAGAGAGACAGGGCGAGAAAGATGGGGAGAGAGAAAACGAGATGCAGTCTTCATGACCTAAATGAGTGGAACGGTACTGCTCAGCTCTTGGCCAGATGATTTGCCAGTAAAGACATTGCACTCTTTGTTAAGCAGACGCACGCATGCACGCACAGACATACACACACACACATACACACACACACACACACACACACACACACACTACATTAGCGTGCAGTATCACACATACCTAATGTGAAAGTTACTTTCAGCAAAGCCAAAATTTCTTTATTGCACAACCGCAAAGCTGTCGGCTGTGAGGATCAAATCTGAGTGACCAAATAATTGTCAGATGTGAAAACAGAACTGTTTTTTCAAGATTTTGTTGATTAAAATGTCTGACTTCATGTGTGGATCTTTTAAATACGATAGAATATCAATAAATGTGTGGAGATTGATCCCTGGCTGGAACAATATGGATGGACATTCATTGATACCTCTGACTGTGTGTCTGTTTGAGCGAGAACAAGAGACAAAGAGAGAGACAGAGAGAGACTTGTCCAGCACTTGTTTAGTGTGTAGGTGTGTTTCTGTGTGTGTGTGTGTGTGTGTGTGTGTGTGTGCGTGCATGTGTGCGTGTATGTTGCATATTTGTGTGTCTGTGTGTGCCTGTATGTGTATGTGTATGTATATGTGCGCGTGCATGTGCGTGCGCGCATGCACGTGCATGCACATGCATGTGTCATGTCTATAGTGCCTGAGTGTGCATGCATGCATGCCTGCGTGTATGCATGTTGGAGGCTGTGTCTGAGCAGCAGGTTTTAGCTAGCAGTTTTTCCCTAGCAGGTTTTAGCTAGCCGTTTTAGCTAGCAGGTCTAGCTAGCAGGTCTAGGCATGTTTCCATTTAGTAGCCAGGGATAAATGAGGCCTAGACACATGAGATGTTCCAGACTCAACCGCAACCTGCCTGGCGGTGCTCCAGCCAGCGTTCAATCCATACGGGCCAAACCATTTGTATATCACGGTGTGGAACACTCTAAGTCTCAGCCACTTAGCGGCACGGCAGTGTGTGTTCACATAGTGTGTGTTGTGTGTGTTGTGTGTGTGTGTGTGTGTGTGTGTGTGTGTGTGTGTGTGTGTGTGTGTGTGTGTGTGCGCATGTATTTAGTGTGGGTTTCGTGTGTGTGTGTGTGTGTGGGAGGGGGGGATAAGGCTAATTGTTTAGATTCCGGGTGGTGAAGTTTTCTATCGCTAAAACGATTAGCCAAAAAGTGGGTAGACATCGGAAAAAGAACGCACCCGTGCGCGCACACACACACACATACACAAACACACACACACACACACACACACACAGCGTAAACAGTACAAATGATATGACTTTCAGCTGGAACATTTACAAATGCACACAATTGCTTGCAAACATGTACACTGGAAAGGGCGTGTGCGTGTGTGTGTGTGTGGCTATGTTTGCAAAGATGTTTGCATCCGTGTAGATTAAGAGCCAGTGTGGTTCTCTGTAACCTTTGACCCCTATACACAAGCACCTGCAGAACACATCAGAGCCGGACCTGAAAAACAGAGATCATGCAAGGCAAGCACATGTGCATGCTCATGCACGCGCACGCACACACACACACACACGCACACACACACACACAGAAAGGTGAGCTGCTGTAATACGATGTATACATGTAATTAACAGCTAAAAGTATTTGCATTTTGGAGGGTAATATTTATAATATTATTTGCATATGCGGAAAATAATTAGGTATTAGTACCTAATTAGGTATTAGGTAGTGTGTGTGTGCGCACAAAACAAATACAATGTTGGCCCTGTCATTATTTTTGGCCCTGTCATTATTTTTGGCCCCCACATATATTTCAAATTTTACATTCCCACTACCAAGCATCTATCATTTGTGTTTGCAAAACACACACACACACTCCAAGACACACCACACCAAAACACACACGCACATACAGAGATAATCCAAGACACACCACATTAAAACAAACGCACAAGTGCACACACACATAATCCAAGACACACCACACCAAAACACACACACACACACACACACACACACACACACACACACACACACACACACACACACACACACACACACACACACACACACACACACACACACACAGAATCCAAGACACACCACACCAAAACACACATGAATGCACACACACACAAAATCCAAGACACACCACACCAAAACACACACGCACACACACCACACTGGTTGGCATGTGTGGTCTGAATCATGAACAGCGGGAGGCTGTGTTCCAACACACTCAACCCATCAGCTCGTGCATTCAGCACAACCATTCCACTTACAGTGGAAAATGTTTGCCCTTTGACCCCAGGAGTAACGTACACTGGGGTTGTGATGGCGCGGGGGGGGGGGGGGGGGGGGGTGTGGTATGGTCACATCATATTGCACGGTGTGTTCCAACGCTATCCAGAGCACACAGACCAATTACAGTGCAGTAAAATACAAGAAACCCTGACGGCCCCCAACACAAATCATCACTTTTACGCCCTGACAGACACACTGGTGCACCGAACACAACATACCTCTCACACACACAAACACACACACACACACACACATACACATAACGCATAAGCACACATAACCCCCCCCCCCCCCCACCCTCAACACACACCCACACACACACACACACACACAAGCTCCAAGAACAGCATGTTCAGGTCAGCCTTGTTACAGGAGCACTTAGAGCACATAGGACTGTAAAACATAATGGGCCCACATTCAGGTTTTTTTGTCAAGCACACTTCACATATATATACGCTCACTCCGTCAAGATGGCATAGCCAAAATTACCACCACCACCACCACCCATGACTCTCTAGTCTCTCTTTACAATATCCTTTAGATCTACACGTCTTTAATTCACTTTGTGAGTTACAGCTGTCACCGGGAAATCAGCTCCAGGTTCGGGTTAACGACTATTATCTACCTCCACGGCCTTAACTGTCAAGGGTCCGAACACAGCCGAGAGCAGACTTGGTGTCTGTCTCTCACTCGTCTCTGTCACACATCGACAGTATAGCCATAGAGAATAAAGTTGAAGTGGGGGTACGAACCTATGGCAGACTACTAGCACAGCCCCTGGAGGTTGGAAAATTCAATAAAGTGAGACGTGAGAAAACTTCTCAGCAGTCTGGCTGGCAGGCGCGGTTACACGCAACGGTTTTAAGGTGACAGAGAAGGGAAGGAGTACCACAAAATGATGAGTAGAAAACAGTGTACAATCACAAGAGTTAAACCATAAGATCAGATATAAGATCATAACTCATTTTTTAAACGTTGTAATTAGTGCATTTCCTGGGAATGTGTACCACTTTCAGGAAACCCTGACGTCACGTGGACGAAATTCATGAGAAACCTGGCAGACCTAGAAGCCACACGATCATATGACTTAACTTCTCTTTAAACTTCATCACTAGGCCTCTTTTTTAGGATTTTGCTGAAAATAACATACCTCAAAGTTAATAGCGTTTCCCTCCACAACTACAAGGGCTATCATATGTAATCTTGGTAGCAAAAGAAAGACAACACCTGTGAGATTGTTGTGCAAGTGAAATAATCAATGTGGATGCTACTGGGTCAGAGTGAATAAAGCTAGAACACAGCATGAATGGAAGATTTCATTTTTTAGATTGAATACAAACTAGTGCAGGGGTCTTCAACCTTTTTCAGCCCAGGGACCCCTTGGTGAATTGAGAAACGGCGCAGGGACCCCCTTACATATTTTTGGAGTAAAAACCCGGAGCGCTAATGTCATAATAACCACTACTTTCTGTTCAGACCAAAGACACCGTCTGCTGCTCTCATACCTCTGCTGCCCATCAACTCTCCCCCTTTCGGGCTGTACAAATGCAAAAATGCCAATACAAACGCGATGACACACAAACAGGGGAATATCTCAAGAAGCCATTGTTCAATGTTGACATTTGGCCCCTCTATTGAAAGGTCAGGTCGAATAGAATTGAATGACAATAAAGACAGTGTGTTCAGATTGAAGGCAATTTACCTATTTCCTGTGAAACCCTCTCTTAGCCACTTTACATTGATTATAAACACCGTGTGCAGTTTCAAAATGGTGCCCAGACACTGGATTATCAGTTTATGGTGGTTTTACACGATATTAAACACAACTTTGATGACAAAAGCAAAGGAAAGGCATCGTTTTTGGTTGCAACTAGAAAAAGCAAGGTTTGTTCTTAATGGTTTTTGGCCTCTAGAGTGTAGATAAAATTATGTAAAAAAGACACAGCTATTGCTGTGCATGCACACGTGCAGTTATGAAATACATAACTCTTGTTGTTACGTGCTTATTATTTTGTTTGGGGTTGGAATTGTGTTTCATTATTAGCTAACAATGGTTATGATTGACTTAAAGTTGAAAATCTAATTGGTCTAGGGTTGTGTCACATGAGTGCTTTTGGGAGGAGGGGCGGGTGGCCCTGGTGCGGGTCCTCTCAGGATGAATCACTTAGGCGGGTCAGCCAGTCAGCAAACAAGACAGAAAGACAGACGTCATAAAAACACACACACGCACACAGGCAGAATGGCAGACAGACACAGAGACAATAGACAGATTCCTAGGAAGGCAGGCGACGCCGACGCCCCACATGGGCCTCTGAGACTGGTTCCCTGCAGCCAGAGGCACATGTTCTGTGGGGTGGGACCCCTCTGCTTTTTAGGCTGCAAAGGTGCTGAATTGAATTTCCACAGAAGAAGAGGGAAAACCGCAATGAGACATACTTTCCACTGCCATTACAATGGCAAGACAGTGCCAGTGCTGTAAATAGTTTACAGAACTCACAAAGCACACCGAGACGTGCACTGCACGTGTGCACATATGTGTGCATGCGCGCACACACACGCACACGCACACGCACACACACACACACACACACACACACACGCAAACAGATGCAAAAGAATGGTAAAGCAAACACAGACATGCATGTGCAAGTATATACAAACAACGGTACTCACGCATGCTATGGGAAGTAACGCACACAAACACACACAACTTTTTTTTGTTCAAGAAAGCATCATGGTTGCCATCGTGTGCTGGTCCAACGCCAGCTGTTTGTGTTCTATGCATAGCTGGACTGTATAATTACACCAAAGAACAACATTGTATGAACCTCGTAAACGTGGTGTTGCTATGAAAGCAGACTGTTTTTCAGGTTAGATGCACCTTCCGTTGAGCTGCCAGGTAATTATCTTTTTATATAAGACCGTTGGCACAGCACCATGAAACACCATTGAACAAATCTGAAAAAAAAAAATCTGAACACTAATACATGCAGAAAAAACTAAGACAAATAAAGAAACTTGCTATGTTTCAATTCCTATTTAAAATGCCAAAGCTAATTCCATCCTTTAATGGAGAAAATATGCTAGCTCAAAGGAGGGAATAAGTCACTATTTCGTGCTGATGTGATGTCTAAAACGACTTCAACGCATGGTTAAGGCCTTTAATGTTGCAAAATGGAGAATGCAACAAACATGATGCTTCATAAATCTCTATTACTATCAATATTACTATTCATTATTACTGCGTGCATTTAAAGCTGTTATCGCTATGAGGTGCCATTACTGTCTTCCAGGTTAAAGGGAAGAGGCAGTAAAACCAGAGGAACACGGTATAAGGCAGGTAATCAGGTACTTTAATTTTGTCCTATAATAATAATAATAATAATAATAATAATAATAATAATAATAATAATAATAATAATGGTGTTATTTCCTGTTCAGCGCCTTGGACATCCGTGCATTGTTCAGGTATGCCTCGGTCGTACATACTGTACGCGCCGCATCGGTTTCGAGTGAATACATCAGGTTTTCTCAACATCTGCCCCCGCGATACGGAACGCCAAATGTAAACAACAAACAGCTTTTGACGTCCAGTGTGGACCCTGTGAACCGAGGTAAGTGCTCGACTCAAGACAGCTCGGCAGTGAGCCTTTCCCCATTCATGAGCTTTCTCCCGAGAAAAACGCTCAAAACACGTGCGAGATCCTAACAGATTACCCGCTTTAGTGGCGCGCCGATGTTACCGTAATTCAAGCCCAAAAACAGTTTATACCCGCAGCCACAGAGCGTCTCTTTGATGCCGCTGTAAACATTTACCGGATCGCCCCGGCGATTTATTGGCTAATTTTTGTTCGCTAGGTTCAACGCTACCAGTATTTTCTTTGTCGTATGACTGTAAATCCTGCGCTGGGCGTGTGGTAAGAAGTGGTGACTAAACCCAAAGTGTCGTCTAGGACCATGCGCGGTCAGAGCCATAACTGTCACCCCATGGAGCTTAGCCAGGGAGAGGGGGTGAATTTATGAGATAACTCTGCCCCGGTGTTACTGTAAACTGGTATATTACGGTAAGCCTCGCTGGCCCGCATGTGTACACCATTAACGGTGTTGAGGGAGGGACTCTCGTTTCCGGGAATCAACAAACCGGCCATGTTTGTGCACAGATGAATAAGCACTGACGAACGGCCGTGTATGCACGCACGCACGCACGCACGCACACACCCGCCCCTCCCCCCCTACCCCCTCCTCGCTTTTCACACACATGTCGAATCACGGAGAACCGACGTATTGTCGTGTCACATGCTAGCAATCGCGCAGACAGCCGTGCCTTGGATGAGTAACTAATGTGCAGCAGATGGAAGAGGGAAAATTCCTGAAGCTAATGTCCAACAGAACGCTGACCAGTTTTGCAAACCTGGCTAAAAATAGATGGGGTTAGGGGGGGGGGGGGGTGCATGTAATGCCAGATACGTGTCAATTAGCACAGCCACTACGGGACACACGGCCAGAAATACACAAACTGTGTCAACTGAAGCTGTGACTCCGCTGGAAATCGGCGAACTGGGAACCTGAAGCCGGGGATCATCAGGCCAGGTTGGCCTTTAGCACACCTCCCGCCGGATCTCGACATCATTATCGTTTCTTTTTCGCCTTTTAAATAAAAAAGGACCGTCTTACACAAATCTTCCCCCCACCCCCCCCCCCCCCCCCCCCACACGACACGTGTGGAAAACACGCTCGGGCCAAATCTCTTTTCGAGAGACGAAAAAAACCCACCAAAACAAGACACTTATCGGGATATTCAATCAACGGGGAAGCAGGTTCTGCTCTTTGCTTTTCTTTATTCGCTTTTGGCAGCGACGTGCTCACTGTTGTGTAAGACATGAGCTGTATACGTGAACATATGAGACCAGTGTGTGCGTGTGTGTGTGTGTGCGTGTGTGTGTGCGTGTGCGCTCATGCGCGTGTGTGACCAATAAAAAGTTGGCCAAACACAAATATTTCGGCCCCCCTTCCCCCTAAGAGCAGAACCAGAGGACTAAAACCAGGGTTGCGGTTTACATCCATATTTCTCGTATATCTCCCTCATCTCTCTCTTATTTATATATATATATATATATATATATATATATATACATACATATGTATTACTTCATCATCTTCAGACTTACATAGGTGCCTGTGGGGGGCTCTCCAGGAGGCAGGGACCCAGGGTTGAGGACGGGGGAGCTGGCTGGACTGCAGAGCTCGGGGAAGGGGTTGGGGATGGCGGGCAGCGACGAGGTCCTCAGCTCCTCCTCCTGCAGCCTCCTGCAGAGAACAACCCAGAGCTCAGAATCAACACGCATGGAATAGCACACAGACGGGGTTTGATGGCAGTGTGTGTTGAAGTCAACAGGCACGCGCACACGCACGCACGTAGACACGCGCACACGCACGCACGTAGACACGCGCAAACAAACACACACACACACACACACACACACACACACACACACACACACACTAGACTTAACTTGAAAACACAATAAACTTGAACCTGCACACACACACACACACACACACACACACACACAATAAACTAAACTTGAAAACACACGCAAGCCCACACACATCATTAGTGTGAACATGCACCAGCTCCAGTGCTGTGTGCTTCTTCACTACTTTTCACCGTGATCTTCAAACTTGGTGTCAAAACCTGGAGTTAATGAAACGCAACTTTTCTGAGTTCAGCACACTGTGACAGGGTGACTACGACGCACCACCACCACGGCACGCCGTGTCAAATGCACCGCCTAATCGGCACCTCAAAACCCCTGGAGTCACAATCTGGCACATCTATAGCGACTTATAAAAGGAGTGCCAGGGGAAGTGGAAGACAGGAAGCTTTGTGTGAAGACGCGTGTGAAAGGATGGAGGTGGAGGAGGAAGAGGCTTCAGTGAGCCGCTTCCCTCTGATCTCCCCCCTAATGAACACCATCTCCCAGCCAGTGGAATTCACGGACGCTGTAAATTTGTGCAGCGCACAGATGATTGTCTGCAATATTTATTATAACGCTCATCCATATTACATCAGCTCTTTTTTTTGTTCCTTCTATTTTTTGTTGTTTTACACTTTCGAACGGCTTCAAATTAGGCACATAACTCTTCAGGTAAGGGAAGGGTGACTTAAACATATCCAAGACAAAAGACACAATAATTGATTTCAGAAGACATGCCCGCAGACATGAAGTCACGGACATTAAGGGTCAGACAGCAGAATGTGTGCAATCCTACAAAATATCTTGGGACAATCATCGACAACTTTGAAGCAAATTGTGAAGCTGTGTGCAAAAAGGGGCGCCATTGTTTTTTCTGTTTGGGGAAACTGTCCTATTTCCACAAAGCCATGGTCACCTTATTCTACCGTGCTCATATTGAAACAATCAATCAGACCCCATTAAAATCGGTGGTGGAAAGTAACATTTACTTAAGTACTGTACTTTGAGTACAGTAGTACAAAGTACAAATTTGAGGTACGTGTAATTTACTTGAGTATTTCTATTTTCTGCTAATTTATACTACACTTTTCTACTCTACTACATCTCAGAGGCAAATATTGTACTTTTTACTCTACTACATTTATCTGACAGCTACTAGTTGCTTTGCAGATTCAGATCAACACTACCACATATAATCAACAAATAAATTATAGTATTATATCAATAAGGCTTCATTGGTCCCAGGAGGAAATTCAAAAGCTACCCAGCAGTATGTTAAGTAATATATAAAATGTATATAAATAAATTAAAATGAGCTCCACCTTTACCAGCTGCAACATTAAAGCAATGCACAAACACAGGGAACACATTAATGCATCAATAAATACATTCAAATGATATGTATATTATTCTGAAATGGCATTCTGCATAATGAATACTTTTACATTTGGTACTTTAAGTATATTTTGATGCTAAAACTTTTGTACTTTTATGAATAAGTAAATATGTGGAATCAAATAGCACTCTGACGCCTGTTTCACGGGGGCCTTTAAAGAACAGAAATTGTCTGTATCAAACCGTTAAATGGTCAAGTCGGCTGATTGGTGAGTCACAGCTTAACCCTGTGTGCAGCGCCAGACAGTTACAGTAGATAACTGGCTCCATTTTGAATGACTCCCTGTGAGTTTTAGCTTCTTCCTTTTGGATGAAGGTTTATGGCCATCACTCAGATAAACAAGTCATAGCAACCTGCACAGATGATACAGACGCACGCTTACTTATTGATTTTAGTAATTTATTAATTGCTTTAGTGATGATTGAAACCTTGAGTACTTTTATTATGTTTTATTATGTCTGTTATTTTAAAAATGTGTGTCAAGATGGATGCCTCGTCTACTGCAAACAAATAATGTAACCGGAACCTGAACTTGATTTGGCAGTTGGTAATCCGCTTTTGGGTATTGAATTATTAAAACAAAAAAAAAACAAAAAAAGGATTAAAAAATGTTTTTGGCAGTCAGTCATGTGAAATCCAAGCGAGCTACCCTCGAAGACTTGCCTACTTTTTTTTTTTTTTTTCCTGTATCCCTCTCTCCTTCTCCCTCCCTTCCTGCTTGCTTCTCCCTCTCTTCTGCACAAGCTCCGTCTCTCTCAGTAGAATCCAATAAGTTCAAAAGGGACGAGGCCTTTTGATGTCGCCCCGTCACAGTCAGAGAACTGGGTTATCCAGAGGTCAGCCCTGAATAATAATAAGTTCAGTGCTTGCCTGTGTGTGTGTGTGTGTGTGTGTGTGTGTGTGTGTGTGTGTGTGTGTGTGAGCTTATTCATCCATTTGTGTTAAAGGGCATTCGTACACATGCAAGTGAATGTACGAAACCATTAGTTATCACCAACATGCTAACACAAATTTAGCATGCACAGGTAAGCACTTGCGTAATGCGTGTGTGTGTGTGTGTGTGTGTGTCTGTGTGTGTCTGTGTGTGCGTGCATGCGTGTTTGTGTGTGCACGTGCACACCCAGTACTACCGTCTCTTTATCTCCAGCTGGTAAGGCTGCTTGAGATAAAGAGACAGTGACAAGGAGCGGGTCATCCAAGGGCTACAGATAATGAGCCAGCTTGAACTGTTCCTCTCAGTTATCCAGCGGCAACACAGGCATGACACATTTACATAATAATAATCTAAAAAAGCAAAAAGTAGTGACACACACACACACACACACACACACACGGTGCAGCATGTTGAAGAGAAGAAGTGTGTGTGTGCGTATCTCTGTGTGTTTGTTTGTGTTAGTGTGTCTCTGTGTGTGTGTGCATGTCTGTGTGTGTGTGTGTGCATGTGTGTACCTGGCGTGTGTGTGTGTGTGTGTGCATGTACCTGGCATGCTTGTATGCATGTGTGTGTGTGTGCGTGGGTGCATGCGTGCATGTCTGCCTCTTGGGGATTACCCTATCCAAGCTCAGATATCAACTTTAGTTGTGTTTCTAAAGTGGAAAGGTTGTGTGTGGTTCTGTCCACAGTTAGCTCATGTGTTTCATGCTACCCCAGGATCATTAGTTGGGTGTTTTGAAAGATTAATTGACTTTAATTGACACAATTAGGATACCAGGCTCGGTAGAAAGGTAGAAATAGATTATTTAAATAGGACATGTTATACTGCCTTTCCGGGCAAAATAAAGTACACCTTCTTCTCTTATTTATGGTCTATGAGTTTAGGCTGCAGACACCCAGATATGTAAATCCGTTCTACTACAAGGAATGTTTATTATACATGCAGGGTTGGACAAGGTGAACACATTTACGCGTCCCGAGTGAGTTCAAGTAAGTGTATAAAGTTAGGACAGTTATTGCTTTAGGGTACGATGTGGGAATGATATCATGGAATACCTTTGCAGTTTGGCGCAAATTCGACTGGTAGAATAATTCAACCAGCAAAAAACATAGAATTTCACCACCTAGACACAATCCACACTCACCAGGACTAGTGGGGGGTACTAGTCCTAGGTCCGAGGCCAACAACACAGGCGCCAATGTGCCGTCTTTCACGTCAGCCTCAACTGTCAACAGTGCTCTCGATCCACTTCTAGTTTCTTGACACAAACGCAACACGCAACGACTGAAGCAGGGAGTGGACAGACCTGTTTTGAGCACTCGGTTTTTTTCAAACGCAATGAGGCAGAGACTGACTATCTATGCATCAGTAGCAGTGTGTGTTGATGGAGATAAGGGCTGGGACGATATGCTTATCTTCCAATTCCATACTATCGCAATACTTTTTTACGATTAAGTAAAACAAGTATTTTATTAGTAGTATTACGATTCGATATTATGATTTATTGGGATTTTTGTTTTATTTTTTAACACTAGACTATGGGAAAAAGTGGAATAATAGACTTCTAGAGACGGTATATCATATGGCATATTTCCAAAAACAATGCACATCACATGTCAGTCAGTCTTTCTGACTTTGATTACAGCAGCACCAGTGCTATACTAGGAGGGTTTAAGGGAAGGTTACATGCTACTGTTGATGTAGTGTACTTCTTGCATGCATTAAATATGAAAACAATAAACATACAATAAAAATCTAAATTCAATTCAGGCATTAACATTTTTGATTATAAAAATGGTGATACTGAAGTGAATCAAACTTCCCCCCCCCCCCCCCCGCCATCCCTCATGGTGATGGTAGCGGTGGCGCCTCACCTGACAGCGAGGATGTGCATGGGCTGCGACCGCTTCAGGCTGCCCTGGGACGAGTCCGAGGATGAGGAGGACGACGACGAGGGCTCCGGCGAGAGGTGCGGCCGGCCATGCCTGGCGAGGGCCGCTGTGGGCTGCGTGGGGTGGTAGTCCTGGTGGAGGTGGTGGTGGTGGTGGTGGCCGTGTTGCTGGTGGTTGTGATGGTGGGAGGAGGAGGAGGAGGAGGAAGAGGAAGAGGAGGAGTGCGACAGGGCCTGTCCGTTTTGCAGGAGCGGCGCGGATTCGTGCTGCTGCTGCTGACCGCTGCATGTGGAGCAGAGACTCTCCAGCGAGGAGTTCATGTCATTCACCAGCGCCTCCAGGTCCACGTCATCCTCTGATGGAGAGACAGAGAGACAGAGAGAGAGAGAGAGAGAGAGAGAGAGAGAGCAAGGTCATTGAAGGAGCATTTAAAAGAAAGAAAGAAAGAAAGAAAGAAAGAAAGAAAGAAAGAAAGAAAGAAAGAAAGAACGAAAGAAAGAAAGAACGAAAGAACGAAAGAACGAAAGAACGAAAGAAAGAATGACACAGACGGGGGACAGACAGACAGCCGGAGACAGTAACGTTTAAGACAAAGTGAATACAAATTAGAAATGTCAACCCCTATTCCAGTGTCCTACAGGCAGGGATGTATCTCTCATCATGCGTGTGGAGCCAAGTCCCACGGCCCGGGAGAACCACGGAGCAAATACTCAAAACGTATCATTACATATTATTGTAAGTTGCCACAAGCTATCGCTGTGGCAACCAGCAAACCAAAGTGGATATATAAACAATAAACCCGCACACACATACAGGCACACAAATACAGCCACACAAACACACACACGGGCACACACACAAATACAGACACACAAACGTGCGTGTGCACATGACCATGCATGCACACACACACACATCTCTTGATGGGAATGTAATGAGCATTTTTTCATAAGCGTACATTCCTGGGAGGGTTTATGGACAGAACCTTAAGACCTTTAAAACCTTGACCTACCATCAGTGGTCCACCACCCCCCCCCCCCCCCCCCCCCCAGGACAGCTATAAACCAGCTTTAACCAGCGAGGTCACAGGCACACAAAAGTACACACACACACACACACACACACACACACACACCACAAAGCACGTTACCACGAGCGTGCACACACACGACAGCTAACCCGTTCTGCCGGAGCGCTGAATCAGCAAATCTCTCTTGACATGGCATTCGTGTCTGGAGATCTCGAGGGATTACAAATACAAGTGCGAACCTGCCCCAAACACTTGTTCAACGACCAGCAGAGTTCAGGGATAAGGTGTTGTACAGCAATCACTGTTGAGTTCATTTAAAGTAAAGAACATACCACTCTCGAGTTGAGTTTGTGGGTGTATTATTATTGGAGGGTGCGTGTGTGTGTGGGGGGGGAGGGTAAAATATCCTGGGGGGGGGTTAAACATTTAAAATCCTGACTGATTTATATTCCTGCACCACATTTTTTAACATTTGGACTTGCACAAAAGTAAAGTGTGAAGTGGCTGTATGGCGGAAAACCAGAAGAAAATCTCAATTTTAGGAATAGATATTTCACAGTCACATCAATAATTATTTGTGATGGGCGGGAGGCGAAAAAAAGCCATCTCATAATGAGCACAGAACCGTGCACAAGAGCCCTATATTTGCATTTGTTAATTGTAAAGTTATATAGTTTCTATTTTATTTTTTATTGTAATATTTCATTCTTATTCTTATATTTATGTCCCTGGTAGTCCCTGTTTATTGTATGCACCACCCACCCCAAAACACATTTCTTGTAAGTGTAAACTTATGTGGCAATAAATCTCTTTGTAAATCTGATATCAGAATCAAACCTCTAGGTTGTAGTAACCAATGTCGCCACTGGGCGGAGTATAGCCTCACTCGCACATCGTCAATATCACTACCTCATAATATTGAAGATCACCAGATATAGAGGAACTAGAAACACATCTTATCTTTATAATAATTGTCATATATTTCAATAGTAGGTTGGTTTTATCTATATTTACACATTTTACTAATGAGGAGTTTAGGTTTGAAATATTTGTGAGCGACAACGTCTAAATGTATGTTGCCTGGCCATCATGTTTTCTACACAGTATTTTTTTGCTATAAGCCTGACTGCCAATACCGCTTCCAATCTTGTACTCTCATTTGTGATAAATATGAAAAAAAGATAAACAATACACGATTTCCGAAGACATTATTCAAATCAAATGACCCTGCTTTCCCCATCACAATAAAGCCCCAGGAACACCACTCCTTCCACCTACACCAGTCGCTATGGCTACCGGAGGTCAACGACCTGGGTCACTATACACTAGGCCAGAGTCTCTCTAGCTCTCCCCCTCCCTGGGTCGAGCTCCTCTCATGTACGTCTCCCTCGCCACCACGCCACACAGCGGCCTCCCGCCTCGTGGCCTTGTTTTAAAGACAGCCCGTCGCCGCCTTGTAAACGTGTCCCATCACTGTGGCGGCTGGTTAATCTGCCCATATTAATAGAGACAGGTAAGCTGGGAGAGCTACTTATAGACGCCAGCCCCGGGGAGCGCTAGCATAGCGCCTGGATCAGTGCCATGGCAGCTCGAAATGTCACGTCCGCTAGACTCTGGAAGAAGTTCAACAAGTGCCATTCATTAGTCACTCATCACTTTGGATCATGAACGTCCGTCCATCCATTTCTGTCTACCCGTTTGGAGAAAAAAAAATCCATCAGACAAAATCAATGGCAGATACCATTGCCGTCATTGTTTTCTTCTTCTCCTTCTTGTCTTTACTCCTACACCCCCCCCCCCCCCTTCCCATCAGCAGACAACTGTAGCATCTCCCCCGGCTAGTCATGTGATGTTAATGTGTCCAGCTATGTATAAAAATAGCCCACGCTCCCTCCATTGTCTCTAGGAGACGCTAAATACAGCCATTCGTCAACTGTAAAAATGGATGATCTGCACAAAAGCTGCTTTTGAATATTTCTCTGTGATTAGCGAGCAGGGCAGGGGCAAAAAACAAGACCTTTGTATGGGCAACAGATCCATATGGTCGCTCGTCGGCCCAGGAATGTTCATGTGCATTCATTATGTTTGCATATGAATTAATAGGGCCCCAGGTTCTCATCGCACACACACACATATGCATGGAGGCGCACACACACACACACACACACAATAATTACAGGCCTCTGAATGTCCATGGCACTCAGCAGGGGTCACAGATGAAGCAGCCTAAACAGTAAAGTGCGGGCCGGTATTGAGGAGCACAAATACCGCTGGTGACCCAACACACTGGCCAAGAGACCCTGTCTTTTGATGGGGAGGAGAGAGAGAAAGAGAAAGAGAGAGAGAGAAAGAGAAAGTATGGCTTTTGTTTGTTTTCTTATAAATGCATTACCCCAAAAATCCCATGAAACAAGAAACAGTAATCCAACATTATTCATTATGCATTATAATAAAAAAAGGACATTTAGCGCTCTCATCTAACATCACCAGCACTGAAACTGTGACAGTTATTACAATAATAGCAAAGTATATAAGTAAATAATGACCGCAGGTTTGAGGAAGGTATGATCACTTGTGTTAATGGTGTTTGGGACAGCCCTAAGACAAAGAGAACGAGAACGAGAAAGAGAAAGAGAGAGAGAGAGAGAGAGAGAGAGAGAGAGAGAGAGAGAGAGAGATGTTTGTTGATCTGGCATTGTTGTAGGCACATGCTACATCCGTGCAGAAGTTATGTTTGCACAAAGATCGCCTGCAGTTCTGCCTGATGAAGATGAAGGTAGTCAAGGCGTGAGGCTGACGAAGAAGTGGTAAAAAGCCACAAGAAAGTGCTGAAAAAAAACGCAGTTTCAGAAGTTCACTGATTGGTCAACGGCTGCGGGGTGTGCGGTCATGCCTGTTTCTGTGTGCATGTGTAAGGTGAAGGGGTGTATGTGTGCGAGTGCCATGTGTCTGTGTGTGTTTGCACATGCACTCTCCAGCGCGACTGTTCCCTCACAAAGGGGAGGGCATAGCTGGAATAACTTGGAGGTGGGAGGTGGATTCCTGAGGCCCTTCAGATGGCCCTCTGGCCAGCCTCTCTGTGACCACGCGGCCCCATCACTGCACAGCATTGCTGCTATTGGTGGGATTGGTTGCCTAGCAGCCGTGTGTGTGTGTGTGTGTGAGTGAGTGTGAGAGAGAGAGAGAGTGTGTGTGAGTGAGACCTTCTCCGGTGCCAGCCAGTACTTCTTGCTGTATAAAGAAAGGCTGAGTTCTGGTACCGAGTTGAAACACGCACACACACACACACACACACACACACACACACACACACACACACACACACACACACACACACACACACACACACACACACACACACACACACACACACACACACACACCTTGTCGTATGATCTCATTTTCTCTTTGCTTTCTTGCTCTCTCTAAAGTTCACGACCTCCTGTTGGTTTATTTAAGGTATTCAAGCACCCTGAGAAAACCTGAGCCCCTTCATTAGCCTCGCCGTTCTAAAAATAGAAAATAACAGGCTCCATTGTTTTACTGCACAACACAAAACTAATAGGTTCAGAGCCAACACAGCGTGTAGCTGCACTGCTGTGCAAGCGCAGAGTTAAGACCAAAACAAGTTTAATAATGTCACCCAGCAAGGATTATAACCCTGTTCACAACGGCAGTGGTGTGGAACTAAAATTAATGTATGAATCTGGCTGGCCATTACCGCGTTTATTGGAGTCAGTGACATAAGATTTTTAGGTTTGGACATAAATTAAAATAAATCAAATTTGAAGCCAATTTGTCATGGATGACCTTGCACTAGTTCTTTAGAAAAAATAATAATTACCCTCAAATATAAGCATTTACAGTTCTAAACATATTCGCAAAAAGTAGCACAATCATGACCATTGATGCCACATATCACACATATGACACTTCAAGGTTCGTAACAAGACACTTGTTTCGTAACAAGACACTTCCATTAAATTCTCGAACGTTCCCATTGAAAAGTATTAAATCATCTCAGTTAGATGCAGCAGGGGGTGGGGTGGGTGGGTGTGGGGGGGCGTATCCAGAAAAAATTAAAATATTATTTCTGCTCCATTTAGTCACTATTTCGGGGGGGGGGCACCGGCAAACCCTGGCCTCAGCCCCGACCTCCCATGCTGGGCCAATATTGTGCATGATTGTCACGCTCCGGTGGGCAAGGCCGCAGCGTCGCGGAGCAGCACAATTAGATAGACTGTGCAACCGCCGGGGCAGCCTGTGTCTGGGCTGATTGCCCTTTGAACTGATGAAATGGTTCAAGTGGGAGAGAGCCATACGTCTATATTAATGTACATATTCCTACCCCCACCACCCTCACTCCCACCACCCTCACTCCCACCGCCCATAGCGTGCAAAGCCCTTTTTCCACACTGAACGGCTCACATTCATACCGCACTGTATTGTGGTTACACACACACACACACACACACACACACGTAACTTTGCTAATGGCACAGGCACAGACACACATCTATCAATATGTCTTGCAGCAACAATGTGAAGACATACCTTGATGGTGAGGGGAATTCCTATTTGTTGACTGCTGGAAGCTCGGGCCAATTAGATCGGGTGTTTGTCTGTGATTTGTAGAGTGATCCACATTGTCCTGCTGAAATAAGAGAGAGAGACAGAGAGAGAGAGAGAAATATGTTACTCACGTCTCAGAGTAAAAATATGCATACAGCAAAATGTTCACAACAATATCTACAAATGTTGAGTCAACCACAATAATATTGTCTCAATATGAATCAGCCCTTAACAACAGGTGGTGGTGGAACAGACAGTGTGCAATGCATGTGATAGGGGTAGAGAGAAAGATCAGTTTGCCATGCATAGGCCTTCTCCCTCTAGTTCATAAGAGTGACAAGTATGTGTGTGTGTGTCTGTGGGTCATGTGGGACACACAGACACACACAGACACTTTTATGTGTCTTGCTTCAACTGACAGAAAATAACCAACAGTTTCCTTTTTTCTCATTCATGGTTGAGATTTCTTCATCACTTTCTTTATAACAAGGCAATAAATTGTCGAAAATGGCAAAGACAAACAAAACAACTAGAAAATACAATGGCTATTGATCCCATACATCTTTGAGGTCAAATTTCTATCTGGATTTTATCTTTCATCATAAAACGTTCTTCCTCCCTTGTGGGCCTGTGAAGGGCAACCACAATATAGCAGGAAATTAATAATAAAAAATGCCCCAGTGTCACGGGAGAGAGCATCACAGAGCACCGGTAATATATGGACATATATGTGTAATGTAATATATGTAATATATCGTAGTCACCCTCCCTAATTATAAGGCTCATCTCTGAAATGTACTGATGTAGCCTCTACTGTTTCTGAGCGTGCAACAGTAGATTATATTACCAATTACCGATACACCTGAATTTCCATGAACACATAAAATGCTTTCCAAAAAAAGTTAAGAATTGTGCAGTTTCTCTGATCTTGTGCTCAAGAGCTCGGCAATCCTGCCCTGCCTGCCAAATCATTAAGACCCGAATCACTGCTGTGCATGGCTTTTTGATGAATATATATACACATATCTTTTTTTACTGTAAATGCCACTGGTGATGAATACAATTACAGAGCAATTCCATAGCATCTGAACAGTTAACACAAAACCCTGGTGATTTTAAAGAGCACTAACGCCTGAATCATGCGACTGGGGCGGTGCGTGGCTTTTTTCAAGAGAACCGACTCGCAGGCTAGCAGAGTGGGAGCTTCAAAAAGCCTCCCTGATGGGTCTCCATGCCGTCTCCAGCGGAGCTGCTGGGGTCTAATTGGTACAGCTCCCCTCCGGCTCCACAACGCCAAGCGCAAAAGCATAAGAGCTGAAAACACAGACCTGATCATTCCTCCCCCTGTACGTCCTCTCCGGTTCCAATCTCTCTCGGTACTCGATCGGGGAGATACAACGTCTAGATATTGTATTCCTCCGGCTCACTGCCGAACCCCCAACCTCCCCCCCCCCACCCCACACCCCTACCCCCACCAACTCCATACATCTGCTGCCATCCACCCACCCACCATGCTTCACATCCATATCAACTAAGCCAACCGCATCCAATTACTATATAGCAGTGTCTGGTCCTTAGTGGTATTTATCGGGCCGTGTGTGCGTGTGTGTGTGCGTGTGTGCGCGCGTGTGTGTGTGTGTGTGTGTTCATCGACTCGGTTGAAGCAAAAACTTTACTTTAGCCGACGATCTTACCAAAACTATGACTTGAGACAAAAAATATGTATAATGATGTTCAAAGACATTAGCAAAATAACATATATATATATATATATATATATATATATATATATATTTATTTTTTTTTATTATTATTATAATTTTTTTTTTCCCCATCACTTCATTCTTTTCAACCAGCGAATTGAACCAATCACGGCGGGGCACACTGTCTGGAGCTGCAGCTACCAGACTGTGACTGATCCTTCCTCTCAGCCATCCCAAATAACCAGGGACGCCCGACACTGGGACAGTACCGCAGGGACGTGCACGGACGTCTGTGAATGTCTGTGTGTCTCTGTATGTGTGCACGTGTGGTGCGTCCCTGCGCCCCCCGCCCCCACCCCCTCCCTCCCTCCGTGTTTATAAGTTGGATGGCATGACACGGGGAGGCCAGGGTCGAGCTCCGCTAAGCAAGTAAATGGTAGCTTTGGCGGTGCAGATATATTGTATTTGAAGACAGCATTGTGTGGCTGTCTGGCTGGTAAACTTTCACATACACACTCATGTCGAACCCGTGGGACGACCACCCCCCCCGACAAACCTTGGTCTCTTTTGTTGCACAAAATAAATACATTTGGATACACCAGACAGCCTTTCATCCTCGTATATGGCAATAAGCTGAATGTTAACTTTGGGGATTTCCACCTATAGCAGAGACCTGCTTAGCATAATTCTCAGCCTGTGAGGTACTCTGGCTATAATCTCTGTGATAAGGTTAGTGAGGCTTATAGGTTTGAGGCCAGACAGAGGAAAGAATAAAATAACACTTTAGAAACTTGTTTTTTTTCTACCCTGTCTTAATGTTATTCCTACATAATTATTTTGTTCGTAAGTCTACCCCTTTTTTTCCACAACAAAAATAAATATGCACGCACGCGCGCACACACACACACACACACACACACACACACACACACACACACACACACACACACACACACACACACACACACACACACACACACACACACACATTCATATTGATGAAGTTGAACAGAACTTACAGCTCTGGGCCAGGGGTTTGACGGTTGAAAGCAACAGAGGAAAACGTCTCTGGGTGTGACCTCAGGCAAGACTTGTATAGTGGGATACACCAAAGCCCACTTCCAGAGGTCAGAGAGGTCAAATGGGTGCACTGGGGTCATGGGGTGGGATCTAGTTTAAACAGGTAATGGTATGTATATCCCATATATGTACTAACCATACATACATGCATACATACATACATACATCTACTGTATATACCCAATCTTTAAATGATCTTAGGAATACAAAATGATTGTTAGAAATGTCCTATAGAGTCTGGCTAAAGCGATTACACAAAGCTATTACAGAGCTCCTATAAATGAATTATTACATATATTAGATTATTATAGCTGTAATGTAATATGATTCACTGTAAGTTACATTACAAGCTCACATCACTGCGGTTGCCAGTGTAATACATTAAAATATTTGTTCATGGGTTGCATTAGTTTCGCTAGTACGGTTTGTGTCATCTAATGGATAGTATGTAAACAATCTACCATTTGTAAATCTTGATATAAAATCAAGAACTCAATACACATTAGCTTAAGGAGATGAATAACACTGTAAATGATAATCTAAAGGAGCCTATATATGTACAGCTGACACTTTCAAAATGGCCCAACTCTGTAGACTAACACTGAGAATCCTTGATGTATACGAGTTACAAGTGCACAAACCCGTGTACCTTTTTTTTTTTTTTGCTGTAAAAATATAAGACTCAAAAACAATAGGCGGTGTACATGCCATGACATGCCACCTCCACACAAACTCTATTCTATGTTTGTATGTCCTGGCACTTACATTAATATGTTGCGCTTAGTATTTTCGCACTTATCTCTGTTGTATACTAGCAATGAGTTAACTTAGTAAAGTAGTATTATAGTATTTTATTTCTTTCTCCTTCTATTCTTCTGTAGTTGGTTTTATTTTTTAACATTTTTATTTAAATTCTTACTGTTAAATGTTTGTTTTATGTAAAGCGCATTGAGTTGCCATTGTGTATGAAATGCGCTATATAAATAAAGCTGCCTTGCCTTGCCTTGCCTAGTAATTGGGTGTGCTTGAAACTTGTTCTTGTGAAATCCTTACTGTACTGATAGCGATTTACTGTTGTACTTTCTTCTGATAAATGTAGTTATTGTAAGTCGCTTTGGACAAAAGCATCTGCTAGATGCCCTAAATGTGAAAGTAAACTCTGACTTCTGACTATTGATTGAAGCTTCAGCCAGGAAGGAAGACAACTTGTAGTCAGCCAACCAGCATTCAGCCAATCAACAATCAACCAGCCAGCAGTCAGCCAACCAGCAATCAGCCAACCAGTGGCCTCCTAACATGCTTGGGTTGACGTCTGGCTGCCTGTTTTTTCTTTCTCTCTTAGCCCACAACGCCTCCCAGCCAGAAGGTCCTGGGTTCAAACCCCACTGGGCATGCTGGGTGTGCTGTTTGCATGCTCTCCTCATGTTCACGTAGGCTTTGGTTGTTTTGGTTTACCTCTAACGGTATGACTATGTTAGCGTGCTTGTTAGCACACTAGATTGTACGTGCATGTTAGGACACACAGTGGGGTGTTGCGTGTTGCTTGAAAGAGAGCAAAATCTCACCTTGAAGACTGGGTGAATTAAGGTTAAATATGTCACCGTTCATTCAATATGTTCTACATCTAATTCAACATCAAAGTATATATATATATATATATATATATATATATATATATATATTCACCTATTCTATTTAAAAATTATGTGTGTGTGTCCACACACGCGCCCACACACACGTCGTGTTTCACCTCCACCTTTTTACTCTAATCTTATTTTTGTTGGCTTAGAGCTTTGAATAGTGACTGACCTGGTTTTAAAGAAAGCTTTCCTCTTACCATCAATGTAAAACATTACTAAATCAATAAAGCAAAGTAGAGAGCGCTGTGTAGCTCACGGTATTCCTCCTCTCAGCTGATCACTGCACGTATGCACGCACGATGAATCACAATCGCCTGTGACGCGTGTGAGAGAAACGCAAGACCCGACATGTACGCCCCGAGACGAGGTGTCTGACCGTGAGTAAGGCCTATGTGCGCCCTCTGTGTGAAAGCCGGTTTCTCTAATCTGTCACGATCTCAGAGACTCTTCACCCCCCCCACCCCCGGCACACAGAGCGAGTGCTGCCTCTCGGCTCAGAGGTGAAAGGCCGTGGATAAAGCCATGAACCAAATGATCAGCCTAATGGCCGCTACGTCCTAATCCAGAAGTTTAGAGAACCTTTGCTCCACATGGACGCGTGGATTGCCCCCGCTAACACCAGGACGCTAGCAGACGTTTGGGAGAATTAACGCCCATTAGCACCCTACAATGGCCGCTACTAAACGGTTTGCGTGACGTGTGTGAGGAAAAGTTGTCTAGGAGGGGAAAAAAAGTGAGAGTGATTCAATAATGAGAGGTACAAATGAATGTATTGCTGCACATAACCCTATGCACTGAATTTGACATATTTTTAAAGATACCCGCATTATAAAAGGCATTGGGGTGAGGGTAGGGCAAAGCAGAGAGAGAGAAACGGACAGACAAACAGACAGACAGACAGAGAGATAAAGTGTGTGCGTGTTGTTATTAGGGAATCTAAATGTACACAGCCAATGTACCAACAGTCACGAAGTAAAGTCTATGATATCTTCCTATATCAAGTAAGATTGAGACCATGAGCTAATTCAAGCTTTAGCACCCCAGCGCCCAACATGAGGTTCAATCGGTAGATTAAAATCCTTGTTGGCTCAGTTAGTGTCTATAAACACCGTCCTTTACGCTACACATTTTTCTTTCTTTGTGGGGTCAACCACAAATAAATACATAAAAAATGTAACTCGGAGCATTGGTTCCCCGTTCTCAAACCTGCACAATGTAACTTTTCTTAAAAAAAACATATGAACTGGAAAGTTTCTCAAGAATAAAACTTGCCAATCCAATCAAGTTCGTCAATCCATCCTAATCTTTAATTCCGGTCGACTTTTGCCCCACATTTACATACCTATAAATGTAGCTACAACTTGCATAGTGCAGGTTTAAAGTAGACATAAATAAAACAAAAACCAGCAGCACTCCTTTACCTGGTAATTTGGATGATGCATGAAATAGTCCGGACATCCGGCCACAGCCATGTTTTCCTCTTAGCACTTTGTTGGTAGGGTCTCTCTTCACACCTCAGGGTCCCTTTCAACGGGAGATGGAGTTAGAGAGAACAGCCAATCTGAAACAGGAAGAACAGGGGTGGAGGTTAGTGGGAAACTACAAAAGGAAGTAGGATGGAGCGATAGAGGGAAGGTGAGGGAGAGAGAGAGAGCTGAGATGGAAGTGAGTGCAGGAGGAGAGGAGGATGAAATCTAGGATCTGAGAAGAGACCAATACAGCACAGAGAACCTCTTAACCCACATAGGCCCAACATAACATCAACACACAACCAACATAGTGTATGCGTTGCTCCTAGATACATTACGTTGGTCATTTAGTTGCTGCAACCTGCTAAGAGTTAAGCAGGTTGATGATGAGAATCTTGTTGGAAAGGCAGTGAATGAAGAGTGAGTCACATGCATGCTTGGCCCTCAATAAATGGGTACCAATGGCTGTAGTTCAAACCTATTTGTAACTTTTACTGCAGCCATCCCTTTAGATTGACTGAGACCCACCCACCAAGGGCTCAATAAACTCAAGGAATTTTTTCTCTGAATCAATTCGGCCCGTGGAGAAAAAGACGTCAGTCAAAAAGTGATGGTGCGACCACTGCGACTGTGAAAACGCTGCTAGCCAATCGCTCCAACGCTCCACGTTGAGACATGGACATGATTGGCTGAACTCACCTTCTGAAAGTGGGCTCCCCTTTAACCTATTAGGCCCAGGAGCTGCCACACACACACACACACACACACCCCTGCAAATACTGACCCAGAAATACACTGCAGGCCCCCATCCAGGGTCTACAGCAACCCCCCCCCCCCCCCCCCCTCCAGGTCTATTTAAAAAAAAAAAGAATTATGACTGAAAGGTCTGAAAGACTAATATTATGGAATGGTTGTAAATAGCGGTTGCTCGCGGTGGGACCCTTGTACCTTGTGTGTGTGTGTGTTTGTGTGTGCCTGAATGCATATCCAGGCCCATTTTCATGCTCTTTGACAAGCTCAAAAGGTTATTTTGTTTGACTGAATTGATCGCTTATTTTTATGACTCCATAATTACTCAACAGTCAGTATTCATGGCCGGCACCCCCCACGCTGAGGGAGACCACCAACTTGTTTCATGCTTTCTATTAAAGTTGGACTCATCCCACTATGATTATAGCTGATTAGAAATGCGGTGGTGATGTAACTTTGTGCCTCTCAAAAATGGCTTTTCTTTGCAAACGATGACAGAATTTTAGAGGGCTTGAGTTCCCAATTTGAGCGAAGGGAATAATGATCCGGCCCATGAACGCATCTTCCAAACAAAAGGAGCTTGGCATCACAAACACCACAACCACTGAATGGGTTTGCCTGTAATGAGCCTGTGTGTGTGTTACATGTGGCATATTAGAGCGCTGTGTGTGGGCCAGGGGCCTGGCTGGCATGCGGACAGCACGTTATCTACACATTATTTACAGACACAAAGCGTACCACAAAAAAATTACAAAACTAATTAACATCCGCGGCCAGGCGTCCCATCATTAGGAAACACAGAGTTGCTCGTTGGCTAACTGCTAGCTGAAGTGCTGCACTGTCATGTGTGCAACTGTACCACGGTGGGGACTTGGGGAACAATGGGAATTTAATGGGCCTTCCATTTTCGGTATGTTTGTTTGGTTCGGTTAGGTTTGTTTGCAAGTCTTTGTTGGCGTCCCCATAAAAGACAATACACGGGTGTACATCCAAACATGTATTTTACTGTAATATGTCCGCGCTGCGGGGGGCCTGCAGTGGAGGAAATGAGTTACACGGTTCAAAGGGTGAAACGCCACTACCTTGCCGACCCCCTGTGCGTGTGAGGAAACACGGGGGGGAAGGCTCCAGCGTTTCGCCGAGCTTCATAATCCTGCTTGTTTTAGGTTTTTTCTTGCCACGGTCACACAGGGGCCTTGACAGACACGTGGAACGAACACACACGCACCCGTGTTTAACCCAAGCCCGCCAACGCATCTAGAACTCCTACAGGGCTTAGGAAGGATAGTGGGGGGGGGGGGGGATTAGACCCCCATCAGAGTCCTTTGATAGGACTTCTTCCACATGAAAAGTAAACTAAAACCCTTAGCCCTCCTATATGACCAAACAGGGCAATTACCCACACAGCGACAGTAAGGGGGGGCGTGGGAGGGGTGGGCTGGTAGGGTGTTGGTGCTTCACAGTGGGTGGGGCAGAGAGCTTGCCACATCATCAGGACTTTCCAAACACCTTGTTTAAGCTAGCCCCCGCCCGCCATCATATTTTTTTTAAAGCCTTCTCGCCAATTCCTGGCAGACATTCTGCCAGGAGGGGGGGGGGGGTTCTGTAGCCAGAACGTCTGATTGATGATTGAACCCCAAACTGCCAATAACAATGCTGTTTCTCTCGGCAGATCGGTCTGAAAGCCTTTCCCAAATATGTAAAAACGCTATGATCAATCGGTGCTCAGGGGAGGGAGTTTCGGTTCATAATGAACAAGGAGCGCCGCAGTCTGCCAAATTAAAAACAACAATGGCAGCACTTTCCTTGCCAATGGCCAAGGAAAGTGAAGATTTTGTTTGGGTCTCATGAAGGGTTGGTGAGGTTATTTTCGACAAAAATGTTTAAAGTTGTTAAACGGGGACATTCTCTGTAAGAAGTCTGCAACTTCTGGCTTAAATGCTTTTCGTCATAGTCGTCTTCTATTGGCTGGGCACCCTAGCTCGAGCGAGTGTGACCACGCCCCTCGCACAGGCTCCTATTGAACCCAATGTGTCAATTTTTTCTAGAACCTTCTAGAACTGTCACGACTGTCACTGCTCAAAACACACTCTTTGAAATGTGTAGGCAGAAATTCTCCTGCTAAAACGGGGGTTTACTAACCCTTTATAGCACTGCCTTCACACGATAGTGGGGCCAGCTTTAACATGTCCATGTTAATTGATCTGCTCTTTTTCGCTGGGGGGGGGGGGGGGGGGGGGGGGGGGGGTTGACGGTTTGGGACTTATAGCAGCCTGGGATGATGTATGTGGCAACCCGCATAAGGCTGTATAAAAGTTAATAAAAGATAAACAAGGGTGGGCTGCTATAAAACAAATTCAAATAGAATACAATTTGAAAAACATGAAGTAAAAAGGGGATTAAAACGAGGGTGGGCCACTAGAAAAGGCTTAAGAGATGGCCTGCTGATAAAAAAGGGTTTTAAGGCCCATTTTAAAAACTTTGTTGGAGGGGGCTTAGGGATGGGAATCGAAAACCGGTTCTTGTTGAGAACCGGTTCCCAGTGTTTCAATTCCTTGGAATCGTTTGCCAATTTTGCAAACGATTCCCTTATCGATTCCAGTGGACGCGAATGACGTCACCACGCACGTTGCGTAGCGACTCCAGTGCAGCCAGCAGTCAACAGTAAACATGGCGCCCAAGCGGTACAAACGCTCCAAAGTTTGGTTACACTTCACAAGAAAAGACGACAACAGGGCAACTTGCAATACTTGCAACGTGGATATTTCCTCAAAGGGAGGAAATACTTCCAACATGCAAAAACATTTGCGCACACAGCATGCGATAATGATTTCTGAATGTCGCGTTTTTGATGCACTCCGGACGAACATCACTGAATCCTTTTTTTCCAAATGAGAATCGATAAAGAACCGAATCGTTAAGCGGAATCGAAAATGGAATCGGAATCGGAAAAATCGTATCGATTCCCATCCCTAAGGGGGCTGCTCTAAGATAGTCCAGGAGGCAGTTTTTGGGGGGAGAGAAAGAAGAAGCAGAAGCTCGGTCTCCTACCGTCCAGAGACGTGTCAGGGGGCTGTGGAGCAGTATGGGGAATGGCTAGAGGGGAGGGAGCGTGAGGGTTTGTGGGTGCTGATGAGGTCACTGAGGTAACTGGGGTTTAAGTGAGCCACTTAAGGCTTAGTAGGTTAGGAGAAGGACTTTTAAAAAGGATCCTGAAGTTGACTAAAATCCAGTGGACTTGGGCGAGTATGGGTGTTATGTAGGCTGACTTTTTTGAACCAGTGAGGACTCTGGCGGCTCTGTTCTGAATGAGTTGAAGACGTTTGATAGATTTGACTGGAAGACCCAGAGAGAAGATGCATTGCCATAATCAATTTGGGCATTTTTTGGGCATTGTCTTTTGAAAGTGATGGTTTCAGTCTGGCTATATTTTAAAGGTGAAATAAGGAAATCTTCCAGTGTTTGATACGGGCTTGGAATGAGAGTGTGGAGTCGAACTTACCACCAAGGTTGGTGACAACAGAGGAGAGAGGAATGAGTTGGCCTTCGAGGGAGGGACCAATGTTACCAGTATTGGAAGTTGTTTGGCGGTACCGATCAGGATTGCCTCCGTCTTGCTGCTGTTGAGCTGGAGGAAGTTGTTATTCATCCAGGAGCGGATGTCCTCCAGACAGGTGTTGAGGGTGGCGATTGTGTTGGTGGGATTGGGTTGGGTTTTAATGTAGATCTGGTTATTGTCAGCATAGCAGTGGAAGTTGATGTTGGGTTGTCTGATGATACGTCCAAGTGGTAGTAAGTAGATTCAAAACAGGATGGGCCGACGCACTGCAGGTGGGCGGGTCACAGCTGTTGAGAAGGCTACAATGTTGGCTCTGACATCTAGGGCCTTGGTCTTAAAGAAGAGAAACTGCTGCACAGTTGCGCACTCTTTGGGCTTTAGTCTAATGAATATACAAATCTTGATGAAATTTATCTGAACGGAAATGCAAGTGGATACATATACATACATCTTTGGGGGGGTTAGTTACCGGAGCTGGTGTTGATTAACAGACAATGGAGAACTGGTGTCTTCTCTCTGGGCTTAAATAGAATATCTATTTCACAACCTCCATGGATTTACCTTTGAGCAAGTGTGTGTGTATGTGTATGGGTTTGTGCATGTGTGCGTGTGTGTGTATGTATGGTCTTGTGTGGATTGTGTGTGTGTGTGTGGACCCTCACTCTTGCTTATTTTTCATCTTACTTCCGTCAGGTAAAGACAGCAGAGGCCTGTTAGCCCTGCAGCCAGTGGGAAGAGGCACAGGCGCTGGGGCTGAAACCCTAGTTAGAAAACAACTTATCTTCAGAGAGAAGTGTCAAAACGGGCCTTAGGTTAAAGCTACCCTAGAGCTCCCTGAGGGGGACATCGACTGACGGGAGAGAGAGAGAGAGAGAGAGACATGGATAGAGAGAAAGAGACATGGATAGAATGAGAGAGAGACAGAGAGAGAGAGACATGGATAGAATGAGAGAGAGACAGAGAGAGAAAAGAAAGAAAGAAAGAAAGAAAGAAAGAAAGGCTACTTTATTATTCTCTTAGTGTCATTATGGCCTAGTATATATATATAATATATGAAAAAAAGTACCAGAAAAATAGAAAGCGCTTTCTCTGTCTTCAACACATTACACCCACCCACCCCCTCCACCACCCACCCCTTCAAAGGCTATCCCCCCTGGCACAACACCCAAAACACCCCCCCCTCACCCCCCCCCCCCCCCCCCCCCCACTCCGGAACATAAACAGCATCTTAATTCCAGAGATGGCACGCATCCAACTCGCTGTTGGGGTTGGTGGCCGGGGGGGGGTGGGGTGACCGCGGTTCAACCCCTCAGTAAAGCAGGGGGGCGGTGGTGGTGGTGAGGGGTCAATTATTGCGCTGTACATTCGCCCTACGCCGTGGAATTAGGGTATTTAGCGCGGCGAGGGAAGTTATCCGAAGCTACAATAGCGGGTTGACTTATGGAAATGTACACTCACCGGCCACTTTATTAGGTACACCTTGCTAGTACCGGGTTGGACCCCCTTTTGCCTTCAGAACTGCCTTAATCCTTCGTGGCACAGATTCCTCAGAGAGTTTGGTCCATATTGACATGATAGCATCACGCAGTTGCTGCAGATTTGTCGGCTGCACATCCATGATGCGAATCTCCCGTTCCACCACATCCCAAAGGTGCTCTATTGGATTGAGATCTGGTGACTGTGGAGGCCATTTGAGTACAGTGAACTCATTGTCATGTTCAAGAAACCAGTCTGAGATGATTCGCTCTTTATGACATGGCGCGTTATCCTGCTGGAAGTAGCCATCAGAAGATGGGTACACTGTGGTCATAAAGGGATGGACATGGTCAGCAACAATACTCAGGTAGTCTGTGGCTTTGACACGATGCTCAATTGGTACTAATAAGCCCAAAGTGTGCCAGGAAAATATCCCCCACACCATTACACCACCACCACCAGCCTGAACCGTTGATACAAGGCAGGATGGATCCATGCTTTCATGTTGTTGACGCCAAATTCTGACCCTACCATCCGAATGTCGCAGCAGAAATCGAGACTCATCAGACCAGGCAACGTTTTTCCAATCTTCGATTGTCCAATTTTGGTGAGCCTGTGCGAATTGTAGCCTCAGTTTCCTGTTCTTAGCTGACAGGAGTGGCACCCGGTGTGGTCTTCTGCTGCTGTAGCCCATCCGCCTCAAGGTTCGACGTGTTGTGCGTTCAGAGATGCTCTTCTGCATACCTCTGTTGTAACGAGTGGTTATTTGAGTTACAGTTGCCTTTCTATCAGCTCGAACCAGTCTGGCCATTCTCCTCTGACCTCTAGCATCAACAAGGCATTTGCGCCCACAGAACTGCCGCTCACTGGATATTTTCTCTTTTTCGGACCATTCTCTGTAAACCCTAGAGATGGTTGTGCGTGAAAATCCCAGTAGATCAGCAGTCTCTGAAATACTCAGACCAGCCCGTCTGGCACCAACAACCATGCCACGTTCAAAGTCACTTAAATCACCTTTCTTCCCCATTCTGATGCTCGGTTTGAACTGCAGCAGATCGACCTGACCATGTCTACATGCCTAAATGCATTGAGTTGCTGCCATGTGATTGGCTGATTAGAAATTTGCGTTAACGAGCAGTTGGACAGGTGTACCTAATAAAGTGGCCGGTGAGTGTGTATTGTAGAGGGCGGGGGGGGGGGTGGGGGGGGTGGGCGTCTTGTCTCTCCCATCCGCTCCCACTCCTTGTGAGAACGCTCCCGGTGGTAAGATCAATGGCAGCGGCAGGGGAAAGTCGCTGGTGCCCAGTTGTACTACAAAACAACTTTTAGCAATTTTAGCACTTTTAGCACTACTGCACGTGCAACAATACAATGTGAAGGACTGTAACATACTGTGAATGACCTTCTCTAATGGTGCTCTGAGAGATACATGTGTGTGTGTGCCTCTGTGTGTGTGTGTGCATTTGTGTGCATGATCATGCATTTCTGTCCATGGCTGCAGTTTTTTTTATGACCACCACTAAAAAGTAATGACAAGAGAGAGAGAGAGAGAGAGAGAGAGAGAGAGAGAGAGAGAGAGAGAGAGAGAGAGAGAGAGAGAGAGCAGGGCAAGGAGGAACAGAGCATGCCTGTCCTCTGATTAGATTGTGGTCTCTGGTCACTCTTCACTGGATTGTCAGCCTGCTTTCTTCACGAGCAACAGCGTAAAGCAGTGGGAGAGGGGCTATAAGAGGGGGCCTGGTGTCACGCCGGGCCAGGGGAGGGTAGGGGACAGAGGGGGGACAGGGGGGGGGGGGGGGGGGGGGTGAATGGCAGCAGTCTCCCAGAGAAAGCCCCTTTTGGAAACGTGGACAGTGCCTAATTGGATGAGGATTTCATTGGTGGCTGCTTATGAGAACTGCTCTTATGCAACGGGTGAGAGGAACAAGCCAGGGCTTTTTGGTTAGCTGCTGTGGTGCTTAATAACCAGTTGTCCGCCACGGGGAGGGGCGGGGGGGTGGCTATGTTTGTTTAAGTCAATATCATTTGTATCGATAACTTTGCCGAAGAGCGTGCCTGCCACACATGTAAACAAGAGCAAAATAGCACTTCGGCCATTGTGACTATTTTTAAAGTACTCGTATGGCGTTTCACGCTTATGTTGTCCACAAACCCCGACGCACATTGATTTCTTTGAAAAACTAAAGTGCTATTGTTTACCCTCACGGCGCGATGCTCAGTGTTGGGGTTAAAAACAACCACGATAAACCAGTAACATTTCTGTGGCGGTAGTTTTACATTCGACCAAACGTGAATTGGTATAGCTTTGTCGAGATGTGTTATGCTTTGGATTTCGGGTTGGCGCACTTACTGACTCCTCAAAGAAGGGTTACGAATATATACGTACAAAGGCGCTGCTAAAATCACCGCGCACACGACGCCCGAAGTGTCCGAGCGCGTCGGGAGAGTCCCACGTTTTCGAGACAGTGCCGAAATTGAAAAGCAGAATAAAAGGCCTGTATTGTTCTGACAGTTTCCCTCGCTGGTGGAACATTTCTGTGGAGAAGAAAAAAGGCCCCCTTTCTTCTCTAGTGGTGTACAACGCGGTACATCGACCAGAACCAACTAGCCATGGTATGTTTTGATTTGAAATCGCTGATTCCAGCCGGAGCAGTGAAAGACAGACACGGGGAGACGGAGCTTACGACGGTGATGGATGCTGGGCAAGTGAGATAGAGGGAATCAGACGGATACAGCGAGACGGATACGGAGAGAGACGACGACAGAGACAGAGAGAGACGACGACAGAGACAGGGACAGAGAGAGAGACGACGACAGAGACAGGGACAGAGAGAGAGACAGAGAGACAGAGAGAGAGAATGGGGCAGGTGGAGAGATAAGAATAAAAGTTTGAGAGAAGGACACTTTTTTCATGTTTTTCTTGGGGAGATGGAGGGAGGGTGGAGGGGGTATGATACTCGTGATACTCGCATGATGCCTACAGACACAACCGTTCAGCTACCCGCAATGAAGGCGACGTTCATGCCTCTGGCGTGGCCTTTGGGTTTTTTTTTTTTTTTTTTCCTGTAGCCACACACCTTGGCCCAGAGCTAGACATTGGGAAACTCAATCTGCCATACAAACAAGCATTGCATCACCTGCGGGTCACACGTAGAAGACGGTGGGAAATCGGGTTCGTACAGGTCTGTATTTACAGTAAGTGCACGGATCAGGGAGAGCGCATGGGGGGGGGGGGGGGGGGGGGTGAGGGTTGTTTTTTCTTTTTTTCCCCTCAGGGAAGTAACACGGTTCTTAGAAATGAATTCTCCAAAAATGTGATTGCTCAGCAGTTCTTGTTATTCGCCCATCCCCGTAACATTTTATTTTAGTGCTTGAATACCTCTTAGTTACGCTTCAATTCGACATCAGGCCTACCGAAACGGCTTAAAGAGTCGTTACATCGTTTCTTTTTTTTTTACAGAAAGGACATACAATAACACGACGCGTGAATATGCGGCATACTATGTTGACATGTATTTAAAACAACATGCATGTGTAAAAAAAAAAAAAAAAGGAGAAAAAAAAAAAGCGCCGACTGTGATTATTTCAACCGCTTTAAAGCGGTTTGGTTTACGTCGCTGACCGGGCTTAGCTTTGCTTGCGCACATCGTCGAGGTGAACCTCGGCGTAAGGCCGGCGGTCGGCCGACTCACGTGAACACGCAGTGCAGGCTACCGGCGGCCGGCGTGGTGGGCTGATGGCGTTGTGACATCAGAGAGGGGGGGTATTAACAGTGCATGGGGCCAAGAATCGCCAATGTTGACTGACTGCTGGCTGACGCAAGGCTCAAAGGAATGCTGCGTCCACAAGCACCGCAGGCTGCCGCTCTACTATCACTACCAGCGGCCGGGATAACTTTGGCCCCCCTACACCGCCTATACACAACACCACCTACACAGCCCCTTGGGTGGAAAGCTGAAAGCTAGCTAGGGGACAATCTGCATGGAACCAGCCACGCGTTGCCATGTTGCCTGGCGACGTGTTCAAACTCACGGTAGAGCGAAAGATGGACGCGGGCATCTCGACGGGATGCGGCCGGCGTGAGGCGCTACATTCTCCGGTCCTGCCGTCTCGATGGCGGTGACGCACATGAATCCCTGGTCTACGAGTTAGCGGGTGTGCTGCCGATTGGTTGCGGTTTGCGTCGCACGTTTACGTTCAGTCAGCATCTTTTCATCCGCTTTTTTTTTTTTCCGGGGGCAGCTCTCATGTCGTGTCCCGTCACGCCTGTTCATATTCAGCATCGACTTGAAATTGCAAGGCTGCAGTTGGGGGAAGAGGGTGGGGGTCATGGTTGTACGATGATGGCTGCCATCTCAACTGGGTGATGTGACCACAAAATGATACAGGAGGATTATGATGGTGTGTGGGGTTAGGCACATTAGAGGGCAAATTATAGTGTGTCGACTCGAAGGTGTCTAACCGATCCCGGGTGCCAAGAGTGGGACCCTTCACACAACAACAACAACAACATTTAATTGGCTTTAATTCCTGTAAGTGTTAAGGTGGTAACCTGGGGTTTATTAGCCAGCGACTCCACACACACAAAGTAGCAATGCTATGCTGAAACAAAAAGCAAAATGAACTCACACGACAATATCCCAAAATAAAAATAACATTTCAGCCAGCCTCTGAAAACGACAGAGGCCTAGATATCAAACTTAATGAATTGGTACGTGGCGTTTGGAAAATTGACCCCCAAAACACAACAAAAAACCAATGCAGACCTAATATGCATCCAAAGTGTCTATACTTTAGTGTCTATGCCCATACTGTTCCATATTGAGCCATTATATTTCAGCACGGCGGTTGAGTGACTCCATTTAGCAGCAATGCAACTGTCGACATCATCCATGAGACGCAGCCAACGAGGAAATGGCCCTGGGGAGTGTGTCAAAGTGTAGGCCTAGCATTGGAGTCAATGGAGCAGTGTATAGCGTCACCTTACACCTAACATTTGTGTTTGAGGACGACGTATTATATACCAAATATAGGCCCACGACGTCTTGATTGACTTATTTGTACTTTGTCACTGCAATTCGAATTGCACTCAAAAATCAATAACAGCAGAGCCATTTGAAACCACTGAACCATATGGGGTGTATAAGGCAGATGTACTATAGATGTTAAATATAAATAGTGGTACTGGTACCGTACTGCTGGTACAGTAGGCCTATAATATCTGCAGCATGACTTGGGTAGGCGAAACAAGTAGTCCTGGGAAAACGCCCCTCTCTCTCTCTCTCTCTCTCTCTCCCTCTCCCTCTCCCTCTCTGTCTCTGTCTCTGTCTCTCTCTCTCTCTCTCTCTCTCTCTCTCTCTCTCTCTCTCTCTCTCTCTCTCTCTCTCTCCCCCCAAAGCAAATGCAGCCAAGGGGATAAGACGAGGCGAGACCGGTGAAACTCAACAGAATGAGAGTGAGTGTGTGTGTGTGTGTGTGTGTGTGTGTGGAGGGGGGCGGGGTACTATTTGGTACCAAAAAGTTTATTAAAGACAACACACACACACACACACACACACAGTGGTCGCGGGGGGGGGGGGGGGGGTTGAGGGAGTAGTAGCGCTATATAAGGGAAGGTGCGCAGAGAGACACGCGCGCGCGCGCGGTGGGGGGGGGGGGAACTTATCAGCACCGCGCGCAGCCCAGGCTGTGCGCGCGAGACAAGCGTGGGGTCCGCGTGCGGAAGCCGTAAAAAAAACCGTCACATTACATTACGGTCCGAACTGCAACAAAACATCTTTAAAAAACTTGTTTTGCGCACTACTTCCACTATGAACTGAACCCCAATGTGTTGTGTGTGTGTGTGCGGACGGCTCTTAACACCCCCCCCCCCCCCCCCTGCTGGTGCGCACACGTGTTCGCCTGGGGGAAAAAAACAGCGCGTTTTGTCGTGTGTCATCACAACACCCACCACGTTCACGCGTTTTTGAAAACGCACGGTGTGTGTGTGTGTGTGTGTGTCCTCAGACTACGGCTGCACTTTTAACACCACCCTACACACACCAACACCACCCACCCCGCTTTGCGTTGGACACAGCGCAAAACCGAAAACAAACGCACTCACCTTTTCCCACGCAGGTCAACCTGGACGCGGAACCCGGAGAGGAGACTGAATGAGACGCGCACGACAAGCGCCCCCCTCGTACTGGTGGTGGTACTGGTGGTGGTGGTGCTGGTGGTGGTGGAGGCGAGACGGTGGTCCACGTCCCCCCCGAGCGGAGAGAGCAGCAGGCGGCGGCGGCGGCAGCAGGCGAGGCGAGGCGGCGGTACGGACCTCAGACGGCTCATCTCATCCACCGGGGAGGAGGACACACACCACACCACACCACACCACGCAGCACACAGCTCCTCCCCCTCTGGCCGCGTGGCCACGCCCCTCCGCCCGGAGACCCCCTGCAGCCGCCCCTCCGGCTCTCCCGCACGCACACACACACACACACACACACACACTTGCACGCATAAACACACACACACACACACTTGCACGCATAAACACACATACGCACGCACGCATACGCACGCACACACACACATACGCACACACACACACACTTGCACGCATAAACACACATACGCATACGCGCACACACACACACACACACTTGCACGCATAAACACACACACATACGCATACGCACTCACATGCATACAGACACACATTTGCACGCATAAACACACACGCACACACACGGATACACACACACACACTTGCACGCATAAACACACACATACACACACACACATGCATACACACAAACACTTGCACGCATAAACACACACACACTTGCACGCATAAACACACACATACGCGCACACACACACACATACACACACTTGCACGCATAAACACACACACACACACACATCCTCCTCCTCCGCTCACGGCGTTTCCTCCCCTCTCGTCTCCTGGCAGGACATGCCGTGGAAACGTGGGAGTTTGATAAATGTCCGTGTTGTATATTAAACTAATACCTAGAATATCCCTATTGCCCCCCCCCCCACCACCACCACCACCACCACCCAGACAGGCCTCTCACATATTGCATAAGAAACTATTTTATTTAAATATAAACCAAAAAATAATAATTAAAAAATAATAATCATAATAGTAATAGGCCTAATCATAAAGTCGAATAATAGAATTGTAAAAATAGTTTGAAGAAGAGGTCAGGACAGTGTGCTTAAATAACACTTTAGATAGATGTATTATTTACAGTTCAACAGATATTTCCAATGCGCCATTCAAAAAGCAATTGCATAATTTGTGTGAAAACACAACAGGCCAGAGTGGCCTCCCAGCAGGGCAGAGGCACCCCTGAAGCTGGACAGGGGTTGGATTGCATAAGTCACTCCAATGTTGACATTCCTCAGAGAAACACTGACGTTGTTTCTGCCAGTGTTGTCTCTGCCGGTGACGTGGAAGCACATCACTGTGTATCAAAATATTTTCTCACCCTATTTGTTTGTGATGGCAAAGTTGAGATTCCCAATTGCAATTGCCGCCTCACAGGCAAGGCAGTGCAAACATTCAAGTATAAATATCTATCATTTATTGTACTACTACTACTACTACTACTACTACTACTACTACTACTACTACTAGGCCTACTACTTGACAATAACCATGCATTTACATTTTTATTCTCTCCAGCTCATGCAGAGCATTTGCATTTCTGTTGAGGTTTAACATATGTTTCTCTGGGCTGTCACAGAGCAGCTTTTCTTGTCTTGCCTTTAGAAGCGTCTTAGCGCACCTCGACACCGAGGAGCCACCGGTTGTGTGGAGACTATCCCGGGTTTTTGCGAATGAACTCTCAGTCAGTGATTTAGTAACTTGGTTGAAGGCAGGCGCTCTCATCGTGGCGCGCTCCAAAATGTGCATGATATCGGTGAGAGCGAGGGCGGGCCTTTCGAGCAAGCTTCAGAGCGATATCTGTTTCAGTGACATGGGTTTAGTGGCGAGAAAGAGGGAGGGACTTCCAGTAGAGGGATATCCATTTCTGTTATATGTTTAGGACGTTGCTTTGTCATCATCAAAAAAAAACCCTCCACATTTCGTTCTCCTTGCCATTGCTCTTATCCGTCTCGCTCTGGGGGACTGTTAACTGACGTACACAGTATATCATAGAAAGCAAGAGAACGGAAATTGCGGTTGCGCTAGACTGGAAAAGCGTTAAAAATTCATGACCTTCTCTCAGTGTATTTAGCTCTTAACACATACAGCTGCTCTATAGACCTTTATCACAGAGTGGGGACAGTCCAAACATTTGTAGCTCAGTAAGTTAATGAAGGGTCTGCCATTATTAACATCATGAGATACACAACTGTGTCCCGTTACCCCTCTGTGATAAGGGCCTATTCACACCGTAGAAATGTCATTTGGATCGAGACTCAGAAGGCTCGTGGTGGTTGCAGTATGAAGGGTGGTGGAAACCGTTGGAAAGCGCTGCAGTCAAGAGCGCAAGTTGAACGATCTGTTTCGGAGAGCAGTGGATGGGGTTGGGGGAAAAAAAACAAAAAAAACATGTGACACCCCACCACTGTGACCCTGCAGAGGATATAATTGTGCAATTTTTCATACTGGCTGTTAGATATACCAGACAGAGTTCAGCGTGCTCTTCTAACACGCCAATGAAAACACACCGTAGGAGTCTAAGAGGCCAAGAGGTCGACTGGTCGAGTGGACGAGCTGGGGCTTGTGTTGCTGTGTGTGTGTGTGTGTGTGTGTGTTTGTATCAAATACAAACTGCTTCACAGGCGCCCGTCAGAATGCCTTCTTCCAACAGCCCAGCATGTAGCCTAGGTGACACAACCATCATCATTGTCGTCATCATCATCGTCGCTGTGCGAGGAAACACAAAGCTTCCTTCACAGAAGCCATGGATCTAAACCACTAAAACAATTTATGTTTGTTGTTTCCCAATCCCACCGTGTTAGATGTTACTGTATGGTCTCTGGTTAAGCGGTCGCATTCTGCTGTGGAAAGCACAAAACACTTTAAAACACTTTCAAAATCATTTCAGATTAATATCTAAAGTCTGATGACAGACAAGCTCAAATATGGGCGAACGGGGGGTGTTTTACTTTCTTTTGCTTCATATTTTGTTTGGGCCAATCATGTTGCTGGAGGCAGGGATCTGTCATAAATTGTAAAAAAAAAGTGTCTTCATCCAAAGCTTCATCCACTCGCGCAAACAAGTTTCTCGACCGTATAATATCTGCAATGACCAAACAGGAAACGAGGCGTACTCCGTCCCTTTCAGTTTCTGGTTTCCGGCCCCGGCTCTGTGCCGTCTCCCCCCAGAAGTAGCATAGGACTGCTGGATCCCAGATTATTATAGAGCCAATGCTGATAGCGCCGACGCTCTTCTGTACAATATACATATTTTGATTGTTCGTTTATTAGGGATATATGATCATATGTTCATCCTTATAAGTATTCCAATGCTGGATGCAGTGTCTTCTTGTCTAGATGAAAATATGCGGGATAAAAAAACAAAAACAGATTGGGATTGGTAAAGGCGTCACCAAAGTCAGGACTGAAGGCTTTGGCGTCACCAAAGCCAGGACTGAAGACCTGTATTTTAGTTGTTCTGTGGCGTGGTGTTCTTGGTAACTCTGGATTTAGATGTCCTTTTGGTTGCCAATATGGTTACCATGGTTTGGCACCCTTACAAAGACTTGAGATGCATTTCACATAACACACATTTTACCCACACCCACAGCTACACGTAAAAACACATATACACACAAAACCCTTCCATGTGCCATGTCAACCTGTAAAGTAAAATAAGGAATTGGGACTACAGGGGTGATACTGATCAACCACAGGAAATAAACAACATCCATTCTGACCCATAGGAACAGTGTCAATGTATCGTTTTTGGACACAGCTGCACAATGTACAGATGCTCTTCAAAGACATCTACCATATAGTAAAGCTGGCTCATCTAAATAATATTGAAGTGAATCATATCGTGGCAAATCTCACAATGAAGGGGAAGACTCGATTCTTTCACGATTTGCCAATAAATAAATGAGTACAACATTTAAGTCATCCAAATGGCACTATTTCCTCAAATATAGCGCACGTATTTGTACCAAAGCCCTACATATTTTTCATTACACTCAAAACAGTTTGGTAAACAGGAAGTCCTACTTGTTTGAACATCTTATCAAGCAACTCATGTTGTCATTTACGCCATCTAACTGCGTGTGTGTGTGTGTAGAAGGACTCCAGGCCAGCTTCAGGTTCTGTGAGAGTCATAATGTTTGATGACCACATGGTGGTGAGTCAGGGTCATACACCACTGCTCGGAATAGTAGCCCATCTGTGATGTGGCAATACACATACACACACAGTTAGGGGACACACAAACACAGTTAGGACACACACACACAGTTAGGACACACAAACGCATGCACACACACAAAGTTAGGACACACAAACACACGCACACACACACAAAGTTAGGACACACACACACACACACACGTGTGCGCACACACGGGACACACACGGGACACACATGCACACACATATGCACACACGCACACGCACACACACACACACAGTTAGGTTACAAATATTGTAGCCAGGAGTCAACAACAAACCTCAATGATATAAGGATGGCACAACACAGGGACTTTTGAGTTTAAAAGGCTGTGTTTATGCCACTGATACATATTTACTCTGTCTGGTATTTGAAATGAATCATTTCCCTAAGCACAATAATTCACTTCAAAGTACTGTCAGACTGTCATAGTTTAACTAACAACTTATGGAAAAATGTTTGTGACAATATGAATTTGGTTTGTTGACATTGGAAATGATCTATAGTAAGCCATTGATACACACATGTTCATAGTATCAATATTTTTGTGGACAATTCAAGTTTTGCAGTGCGTGGGTCCAACACTTGAATAGTTCAATCTAAATAGTTCCCTGAATATTAACAAGACTTCAATTTATAGACATGCATAGCAACTGTACAGTGGAGTGCAATACATTGGGATGGAAACATATTTCACTAATATAAATTAATAAAAATTGTTCAGTTTGTAGTTGATTACAAAACTTTTTATTCAATTATAATTTTCATAGACAAAAATAAAAGCTGTGCCAATTTTTGTTTTACCAGAAAAACTTGTGGACTTTTGAAACACTAAATCCATAGAATATCATTCAGTCAAAGAACCATTTGAATCTATCACTCTCCGTAGTTTACAAAATATACAAGACTGTGATTACGCTGTAGCATCAGTAGCATGGAAATGGATGACAGAAGGAAGGAAATAAAATAATAGAATCAAAACATCTACAAATTAAAAGTTTACATATTTCTTGTTCAGTTTTTGTTTTAAACTGAGAATAAATTAAAAAAAACTCTTTATAAACATAGAAATATAATTGAATCGACTGCAAGCGAGTGTTAAATATTTTACCACAATGAGTGGCAGATTATACTTACAGACCTGAATATAGGTCTTGCAAGTTTTGTCCCTCAAATGTTAAATTGTGCCAAAAAAATAAATCAAAGACACCATAATATATATATTTTTTGATATATATATGCAATTCATTCAACAAAATCAGTTGACAAAATAATCTTGTGGTTGCATTGATTGATGCCATTGCCTCAAGTAAGTTCAATGCAGAGAAAGACTACTCCTAACTTCTGTCTAAAAGGCAACTCCTGAGAGAAGGAATTAACTCTAATCTCTAACTCGTTAATTAACATTTTCTGCAGGCAATTGAATGTCAAAATAACTTCAACAGCAGCAGTGAAGGGAGGAACAGAACAAGCTAGCTAGAACAGCTAGAACAGAACAGGTAGCAGGCACAAGTCAGTCACCAGCAGGGAAATTCAGCGACATCAGAGATGTGCTTTAAACATGGCTAACACTACTTGGCAATATGGGCAATATGAACACACACACATACTGTATATATATATATATATATATATATATATATATATATATATATATATATATATAGTTACATAACCCACATATATCATTTTCATAATCAATTCTTACTTATTGCACCTTTAAGAAATATTTATAGCAAACATTAACACATAACACTGTCTTAAAACAGCCTAAGGCATCCACACCTTCTAGAAAAGCAAATGTGTTAAAAGTTTCAAACTGAAACACTGAAAATATTATGCTTTTTCAGTCCAAAATCAGTAAAAAATGTATCTATATTATGGCACAAGCATTGTACATCATACCAGTATTAGTTACAATTATCCATTTGAAGTCAAGTCGATATGTTTTTTAGGGTATTTAAGGTTTCAGGGTAATTCTTTTTTAAGAGCTGTTTTAAGGACATTACAAAGAACTACATAATGATGTAAAAGGATAGTGTTGGGTTGAATGCTCTAGAAGATTGCAATCGAATATATAAATCTCAATTTATATTAAATATATAAAGATGTCTATTTCAGATTAAGAAATCACTTCACCATTTGTTGTCCTACATGTTTTACTCGCTAGTCGCTGCCCTCCTTTTTATTTTACGGACAGTGATTTCAACGGCAAAGAAAAAGATTTCAATGTAAAAAATAAAAAAACATGGAAAGGACCCAAAAAAAACAAAACACATCTCTAATTCAATTACCTCAAAACTAAATCTGAATAAACATGCCTTTTGGCTACAGTTTATGGCCCCAGATTGTGAAGCGCTATATATAGGTGAACTATAAAGTGTTTCTTTTTTCCAGTAAAGCACAGAAAGGTGCTTTTAAAATGTGATGGGTCCCTTGAGGTCCCTACAACAAATGGACCCGGAAATGTTGTGGACCACCAACTGGGATTAACATTGTTAACATTAGCAGGGTGGCGATAGCCAATCTGATTGGACATGTCTCCATACGTCTCGTGATGCCACCAGGCCCACTTGGAGCAGCTTACTGCTGAGAGAGAAAGGAGCCCGCACGGATCGTCCCCAGACGGCCATTCACCTGCACCGTCTTGACAGGAGCGGTGATCTATATACAACACAACAGAGAGACAGAAAAAAAGAAAAGCCCCATATCTTGGTGATTTATATCATGAAGAATAAATGCCTCCCTTGCATACTTCACATCTATTTCATTTGTACCTAAAATAATAATATAACACAAATATTAATTCACTTTGACTTTCATGGACAGTTGGAAAACTCTATTGCTTGTGATGGGGAGATCATTCCAGCTTTAATAACTCAATAACTCAATAAATTAAGTCTTGCTGTTCAAAACGTAAACATGCATTTGGCGGCTTCTGACTGCCTATCCAAGTATATTAATGCGGCACCCTTTTCAAACGGTGAAGTGTCTAAGGAGCGCTAGCTACATATGTTACGCAGCAGTAGGCCTACTACCGTATGGTCCTGTGTCAGTGAGCCTGGGTATGAACAGAGCTGGGTTCCTCCAGCTGTTGTCCTCTGAGGGCTTTCGTCATGACGCCATGGCTATAAGGTAAAGCGTGTAACACAGCTGCCCGATTCCCACAGAAGCAAGTTGATACCGCTTCAAATCTCTCGCTACGCATCTCTCTCTCCCTCTCTGACGCTGTTTCGGTGTGTCTCTGTTTGACAGTGTTTTTTTTCTCTCTCCCTGGACAGATTTCAGGGGTCACAAGCATGACGACCATGAAATTGTTAAACAGACGTAACTAAAAGATACGGGCAGACGCCTGAGGCCATGTGCATGACGTCAGTAAAAAGGACAAATTTACCAACATATGCCGTTGGTGATTATTACCTGTAATTGTTAATTTAATAACAAATCTAGTGAATGCAGAAATTACAGCTTCTATAGGAAAAAAATCTAGGAAAGGAACGTAATTGTCTGTCGTTTAATTCACTAACCTTTAGGTCCGATTTGAAGAAAAAAAAGACCATAAGTTCAACTGTTGTGGTGTCCATGGCAACTGACACTTTTAAGCAAAACTTTAGTTTTTAGCTCCTCTTTTTACTGCATCATGAGCACTGGGATCAATGGGAACTCCTTCATCGGAGAACGCTACCGTGGGAAAGAGGCTAGGAGGGTATATACAAAAAACAAAACAACGCAAGCTGAATTCCCTTGCTTTGCTATCTTTGCTGATTTCAGATGGAGCCGTGAATATACTTCAAACGACGCAATGCATTTTTAGAAGGAATAACACAGACAAGTCAGAAAACACTGATACTCAAGTTGAACCTTCGCCCGAAGGGGGGAAGAGCTAAACATTGCGGGAGGGTGTAGACGGCAGAGCTAACCATGCCGGTCGCTCACTTCATCACTGCAACTGTTTCAGCAACGATGCTGGTGAAAAGAAGAATGACATTTTCCCTGTAATAACACCAACTACGACCCTGTTCATCCTTATAGGCAGGCACAAAAGGCAACATTAGAACAATCTGAATTGTTAATGTGTCCAATGTGCTTGTTTACTAGTACCGCTCGACTGCTAACAACGCACAACAGGGCCTTTAGACAATGGAAGTCGCTCCAGTTACCTTCTTGAGTTTTTCAGCAGCAGAGCCTGAGCGTATGGCCTCCAGCATGGCCTCCCTTGCCACGGCTGGGTTCGCCTGGGAGCCAGCAGCACCGGACATGCTGGACCGGAGCTGGGGGGGCTGAGCAGGTGGGGGTGGTGGGGGAGGAGCAGGAGGGGGGAAGAGTGGAAGTGACGGTCTGGAGAGAGAGACAGCAGGGTGCTCCTCCACTGACGTCTTCCTGAAGACCTGCAGCTCTCCAGCGGCCTGGGACTGGGTCTGTGGAGAGTGGAGGAACCACACGACGGTGAGTCTACATAGGGTGGTGAATTTGCAAGCGCATACACGTTCAAATGTGAACATGCTTGCAATGTGCGCACCCGACTCCGACTGTTTTGTCAAACAAACACGAAAAATCACGTTAGATCATTTCGATTTCATTTTCCCATCTTCGACTTTATCTTTTTGTTCCTCTCTTGGAGAAACCAGAAGAGCCTGCGTCAGATTTATAGTCATGAGGCATTCCTCGGATTCCAGGTCTGGTCAGGAACTTTTCAGAGGAGAACCACAGCTGGACCTCAATTCTGGGCCCTTTTCTTCCACTAACACTGCGTACATGACAGCACACCACAGCCCACAGTCAACATGGAGGGCAGGGAAGGAACACTGCATAACATGGTTCCTACTAGCACTGCTACCTTGTTAAGACGCGCTATGAGGCTTTTCACATCATCACCGCCTACATGCATGGTTGCTGCTTTTGACCATCTTCTAACTTTGGGACACATTTAGCCTGTGAGATTCTGAAGTACATTTCTCAAAATCCAACTCCTCACACACAACATACTTATGGTAGTTAGGGTGGCAATGCTTCTTCTTATTGGGAGTTATTTTTCAGCTTGAGATCAGGGTTAAACTCTTCAGTGAAACTAAACTACATGAAACTAAACTACGGAAAATAAGTTTTACACAAATTACATATTTTATTATAATATAGAGGTTGATAGATTTATTTGACAATCATAAATAGATATAATATCACATATTTAAAAACCACCAAGGATTAAAAAACGCACAAATAAGCCTCTTTCCTAAAAGGAGGGGATAGAAGTAGAAGGCGGTGTTTGTTGCCAGTTTAAGCCTTCGGTTGACTGAAAAACACTCTTAACACATGCTTACATATTACATTATATTATATTATATGGGTGTGTGTGTTACCGGTTTGAGCCTCCTACTGCTCCCCTGGCCCCGGATGGCGGCCAGCAGAGCAGACCTCTCGTTCTCATCCTCGGCTTGGGGCGCTTTCTTCAGACTGCCGGGAGCAGCACCTGGTGTCTAGTGTCAGGAAGGAGGGCAGAGGCATTAAAAATACAGTGTCACATTCTGTTGAACAATATAAACAGGCTTTATCTTTACCCTTTCCTTTATCCCTTTGATTGCTCAAGAACAAGGCTCAAGCTTAATGTTTACAAAAGGGCAACATTTGCCCTGAATTAACTCAAGTGCTAAAGTTTCCCTTGTTGCATTGTCAAGTCTTCTCGGATTACAAACATGTACATCGATCGACAGAAAATAAATGAATTGTTGCTTGATGCTTCAGAAATTGAAATGTTTGGTTCATGGATCATTATAAAATGAATGCTAGATATACTAAGCTATTTATCGACTAATCCGAAAATAGTCGTTTGTTGCAGCCCTTAAAGCGTACCTTTTTCAGCCGGTCTTTGCCTCCTGTCTGGATGGCCTCCATCAGGACGGTGTGGAGACACGCTTCCTGTTGAAGGGGTTTGGACGTCACCTGTTTAATCTTCTTCACCGGCCCAAACACAGTGACCTGGGCATTGGCCTCCGGACCCACTCCGCCACCAGATACGTCACCAGGTATGTGGATGGAAGGTTCTGGTTTAGTTGCCAGTGCTAGATGAGTTGAGGTTGGGGTGGTCACTACTGTGTTGTTCTGAACACAAAATATAACAGGGACAGGGTTTGCAAATTAGCTGTGGCTAAAAACCTGCATGCATGGATGGATGCATTTTGTATTTTAGATATGAAACAATGTTTTATGCATTTGTTCCTGTTAAATAAACGATTAATAATAAAATAATATTAAGTATGATCATATGGCATTTCATCATATTGTATATAATGTTGTATTGGAGGGCAAATATATACAAATATATAGTCATAATAATGAATTATATATGAATTTTACAGTAAGTAAATATAGTGTATATAATGTAACCTATTTCACCAAAGCTTCACTTACATTTACTTGAACCTTGGATGCCGAAATGTTGAAACCCATTCCCTGTTTGGTAGGATAGGCTTGGTGTGGACTGGTGTGTGCAGGGACAGGGTTTTGTGTCTCACTGTGTTTGTTATTACTCCCGTTGTCGCTGGAAATCCCTTTTACTGGAGCGGGGCCCACAACAGGCCAACTGTTGACTCTTTCAGATTCTGGTGCTTTGGTGCTTCCTTTGGTGAAGCTGAGGCTACCGACAATTCTTCCCCCTCTGTCCCGCCTCACTTCTTCGGCACCTTTCGTTGTCTCCGAGATGTAGTCTGGGTGGCTTGTAGATCTCGTAGGTCCGGGAGAAAGAGGAGGTCCTGTGCCAACGGTGACCACCTTCTGATCCGTGTCTGAGAGGGCCTGCGTGGACCGCCGCGGGATCACTTGTATGGATCGCCCCCCTTTCTGGTAGCCCAAAGTGGCGTTTGTCTTCAGGGTTTCGGGGACGTGAGCCATGCCGTCTGGTTTAGTGTACTTGGAGATAGCAGAAGCCACATACTGGCTTGATGTTCTCCTGGATGGTTTGAGGAAAGACAGGTCTCTCTGTGGGTTGGGGAGAAACGCGTTGGCCGGTGCGGATTTAATGCTCGGCCGCTGTGTTTCCTCCAAGGTGATCACCTTACTCTCGATCCCCTTTTGTACTTCGGCAGCTACTTTCATTGCCGTTGCATTGTCCTTTTCTTTAGGCTTGGCCACCAGTGAAGGCTCACGTTTTACAGCATGTAGATTCCTCGGGTCTTCGGGTTTCCTTGCGTTTATCGTGGTTTCGGGGAAGGCTGGATATGCTTTCTTCTGGTCCGTTGCGTTGTCCTTAAGCCTCTCTTGAACAGTGATGCCGCCGTCTTGTCTTTCGGATGAACTCCAGAAGGCTTTGGCTTTGCCTAGGAGTTGAGAGCCCTCGCCGGCGTTACTACCTGACCCTGACGCCGGTACGAGAGTTGCAGACTTTTGCCACACGCCGGTCTGTACCATATTTCCCTGCTCGTCGATCTTAATGGCGCCCACGCTTACGGTGCTGGCCGGCGTGGCGATCGCGGAGGGGTGTTTCGGGGGAACCACAGTGAACGTTTTCAGTCCAAAGCGTGACGGGGCGCTGCGAGTGATCTTGCTCTGTGAGACTGAGGCGGAGTAGGTAGAGATGATATCGTTGTTGAGATGAGGCCTGTATGCGGGAACCTCCCCCACTTCCTCTTTCCCATTCGCGGAGGGCGTCCTCTGGTTCTTTGGCGGGAGGTGCGGGTCGTTCTCTGTAGAAACCAGAGAGTTACTTTTGACCCCGACTTTCTCGCTTGGACGCGTTTTCTGTTTTTCTTCCTCCGCTTTAACGATGCTGGTCTTGGCGTTGGCTTCTCGCTCTGTAGACTTGCTCAACCTCTCGGATTTGACCGTGCCACTTGCTGACCAGGAGCGCTCCGGGGAACGTACATATGCTGTGGCCTGCGGTGGCCGTTTAGTGATGTCACTGACGCGCTTGCTGCCGTCACCACCGCTGCGGGCGTTGTTGTTCTTGTTGCGTGCTTTGTCCCCGGATGGCTGAAGGACGTTCGGACCTGGGGTGGCAATGGATTAATATGAGTAAATCTGAACGCTGAATTTACGGGAATTGACGGGAAATTTTAGCATACTTTTCAACATCGATCACAAAAAAGACTGAAATGGTGATGTATAACAAGGTATACACGTAAATAAACACATATAATGATGATACAACATTTCTACAAATGATTTCTATTTACCATTGCTTAAAGGTGACTGGCCTTGTGTCAAAGTGTTGGCGTCAATATCAGTGACCGTGTTTCCATAGTCGTCCAGTACTTCATCAATAGCTGTGACTGGAACCAGGTCCACCACAGACACAGGCACCCCGTTGCTGTCTGCGGATAAGGCATAGGGATACTCCTTCGCTGAGACAGTATCCATATGGCTGATGTCTGGGATACACAACAAGTGCAAACGTTAAGACGAGATTTATGCAATGGTAACGCTGCATGCAAAGCTATTGCTTATAAGATATCATGCTCTGAGCATGTTGCCTGTCTTGAAAATAAGTGTCTTTTGAAAAATGTTCCCGCTCAGTTTTACGTTGTTGGAAGCTGTGTGATGGGAAGGTCTTTGAGACTATCATGGTGATGAAACACCACAGACATAAATCCATCTCAAACTGAACTCTAAAGCCCTTTGAGATGTTCAATGGCCACCATTTTCGTAAAAAAATAAAATAAAAATCACATGCAGGAATACAGTATAATTTGTCTTAGAGATGCAACAGAGGTCATGTTTGACTAATAGATATAAAATCATGGAATCATATATGAACACATGACAATTAAAAATCTGATATCATGGGGAGGTATGGGAATGGGGAAGCAGTGATTACTTCCAATGGACCCTTTTTTTGTATAGATATATTTTCGGCATTTTTAGTCTTTATTAGATAGGGGGGACATGTGAGACAGGTGTCACGTGTGACACAGGCTGGAATCGAACCTGCGTCCTCACGACTCCAAGGAGCCTGGTACACATGGACTGTGCCTTAGTCCACTAGACACCCCCCAATGGGCAAAGACTATTTTAATATTATGCATCTTTTTGATCTCACCAGACCTAAAACGTACCTTCCAAGTCAGCTTCAAAGTCCGCCAAGGTCTTGTTGAGCTGAGCAGTGAGTTCAGGGTCCTCGTCATAGCCGTCCTTCCTCTTTACTACTTTATCTTTCAGGCTGATGTCCATTGGTCTGCAGTTGACAGTTTTGACATTGGTCATTAAAATAAGTCAATTTCACACCTACACACACAAGTACACACACACAAACAAAAAACCCCCCAATAAAAAACATCTGTGGAAAAAAAAATTATGTTGTTTACGGTCAGGAAAAGCAGTCAAAATTCTGCAGTCAATGTCGGCTACATGAGTTTTGTTTAGTTAGAGGAGAGTTTGTTTACAGGTAACATGTGAAACCCTGCATACAAATATGTCTCTAACCTAAGCACTAAGGACTAAGCACACATTCAGGTAAGTGGAGATAATGCTCAAAACAAACTTTTGAATATAGTGATACCTGTATAGCTGTAATTAAGCGTAATAATTAAGTGATCACAATAGAATAGCTTAGTGTTCACGTTTTGAGCAACATCAATGTTTAAACATCTATTATATTGTCATTGGAGCGTGATTTCATTAAAATATTTGGCTATAAATGTATCACTACCTCGGAGCTCACAGTTGTTTCCCCGCTGGCCGGTTCCACTGAGCAATTCTCATGGGACGCTCGCTAATGTATTAGACATAATAAATTACACCCGCAACGCCAAAACAAACACAAAGTCTGCCTTCTGAGAGGAACTTGGAGCGGCCTACTTCTTCTTCAACAGCTCTGAGAAATTGGGGGTTATGGATCTTTCCTGGAAGGCAGGATGGGGGGGGGGAAGAGCAAGACACATCACCCTGGATGCCTTAGGTCCATATGAGTGCTCATTGATCTAGGATCGTTTTTCTGGATGATATACACGCCTTCGGTTCACAGCAGCTCAAAGGAAGGAAAAAAAAAAGATCTTGTTACGAAATCAGTTTTTCCACCTTTGAATGGACGCCTAGACCCATAACTGTGAAACCCCAGCGCTTAGGAGCACGCCAGCCATGGGCCTCCTTCAAATACAACATGTTGGAAAAAATGCTCTTGGCAAGTTACATCTGGCAAATGATAAAACCCTCTTTTGATGCAAGAATTTAAAAAAAGCAAAAAAGATTTACTAAAATGTACAAATGTCTTTTTTTGTTGTTGCTATATTTGTCTCCGATCCACAACAAAGTACAACCCAGTCCTTGGACATCCGCGATTGCAGTATTTTTCCAATTAGTCATTTGACCATTTCTCCCACATTTCGAGGATGAGGGTTTATTATTAGGTCATTTTTTGTGAGTCATGCACTTTACATTGAACACAGTGCGTGTAGAGCCATTGGGCTCTCAAATACATCACGTCTGAAGGTCAACAGTATCACGTGCTTGTCCAAAAAAGTACTCTTGTCCATAGGGTGTGAAATATTTGTTTTGGCTGTAAAGCCAGGTTTCTGCAATACTCGCCGATGGTTATACATCAAGTCCATTAGGCTACGAGTAGAGGGACACTGATGGATGAATGTTGGAAACACTGTGGTGGGATCCGATGACTAACAGTAAGGTGGACTCACTAAAGTGGATCACAGAGGCTTACGGGAGGGACAGGCCCACCCACACGCCACCTGCACTTCACTACCAAAATGTGTTTGCAATCAACTCGGAAGACGAATGGAGATCAGACGTCAGGTGTTGATGTGTAATCACCTGCGAAAGGAAACTCAGCGTCTTCTCTTGGGTTTCAACCTCCTCACACCTCTTAATTCATCTGCAGGATTGTTTTTCCCTCCTTTGCTTTGCATTCTCATCATGCGCCCTGTTAACCCTCTCTTCTGTCTTTTGTTTATCTCTACATTAGAAATGACTTGTACATAAAAAGCTCATTGACTCACCCAAGCCGGCACACCAACCTCCCTATTCCTCTGTAGTGTGGAAGTCAAACACCACCACTTTCTCTACTCTTCTCTACAACTCTAGTGAGGTATTTTAATAGTTCCCATGTCACGTGTGTCTATCTATGTGTCCTTCTCTGTACCTGTGTCTGGATCCCCAGGTTGCACACCCTTCATCACTGTCGCTGGAGACATCTCGTATTGGTCCCAGGGGTCTCCCCCCCCCTCCTCCTCCTCCTCCTCCTCCTCCTCCTCCTCCTCCTCCTCCTCCTCCTCCTCCTCCTCCTCCTCCTCCTCCCTCTTTCCCATTCAGGGTCCTGTCTGGGGAAGTGGGTTGCATTCCCCAAGGGGAGCCCACTAGGCTGGCGTCCTCCACCTCCGCCATGCCCTCGGAGGCGGCATAGCCCTGGTCAGGCAGGCTGCTGCTGCCGCTGCTGCTCCCCAGGGAAAGCGTCTCCTCCTCAGGTACGTTTCGGCCGGGGGCCTCTCCCTGTGGAAGTCTGGGGCCTGGTAGAGAGTGGAGCCAAGCTGGGAGAGGAAGACATAAAACACAAAAAAACCTAGTGAATAAAAAAAAAAATTAAGTTAGAGGGGGAGAGGGGGGGTGAGTGTTAAAGTACACAGGTTTTGCTTTGTACATGCATTTGCTTTCATTTGAATTTAGCTTTCTCTGATGCAACACGATTGCTACATCTTCATCTTCAAGCTAAATCTCAACCAGCCAAATTGAGTGATTGTCCCAGGCTTTTTAAATTCTAGGGTTAGGGTTAGGGTTAGGCCTGGAAATGTATTTAGTATTTTTTTATGCTCGAGTAGTATTTTGAGCTTTTTTACTTAGCCAAAGTGAATAACAAAGAGCTTTGCTTTGTAATGGCTGGAAAAGCACAGAACATGTGGCAGGAAAAAGGTTTAATAAGAAAAGTTATGAGAGGGAGATTGCAGGAAGCATTCCAGTTGATTTTAAGACACACACACACATGCATACGCACGCAAAAAAAACTCAAAACAAATTTTCAATTGCCCCCAAAAGAGAGCCAGAAAAACTAACAAAGAGCAGAACCCACTTGTGGTTTGGATCATTCGAGGGTTTTCACGATGGGTGGGTAGCAATACTGTAAACAAAACATTTTAATTTGACTCCATAATGTTAGTGTTACCCGTGATGCATCCAGGCTGCTGCACGCATTACTTACGAACCCTCTCATCTCCTGCGTACAGTCATGCTCTGGTCAGTCCTGTGGGCTCGGCGGCACTCACACAGCCCAACATCAACCGTATTCCACTACACAACAATGAGCGCCTGTGTATTCATGTGTGCAAGGTCTTCAGCGGCGTTGAACTTTTATGATGAGCGGCAAGCGTTCACCGGGGGCTGCTAATAAATTAGTGGAAGAGCGGAAAACCTGAGTTGATCACAAACCGTTCACATCAATGTGTGTGTGGCCTGCGTGTGGTGTGTCCATGCAATTTTGTCTTGTGGCGGCCTTAGGGCGTCACATGAGGAAGCAGTGTGTGTGTGCATGTATTTGTACATAGATATGATGACGCTATAGTATCGCATATGTTCATGGACAGCACACGTATTGAGGTCTGATCACTCGCATACATTCATATAGATGCAAAATCCTTCACGGATGTGTGCAATATGGTGTGTCAACAAATGGAGTGTAAGTGAGTGTGTGTTTAGTGTGGCTGAGGATGTGTGGTTGGGGGTCTGTGTGCTGGACCTGTCAAAATGTGGAGAGACAGCCAGTTCTAGGAGATGTGGTCACATGACTCACAGAGTTGTCCTCCCCGCTCCTTCCCAGCAAATGCCTGAGTCATGCTAGCTACAGCCACAGCCAGCACACATGCATATCCATGCGCGCGCGCGCACACGCACACGCACACGCACACACACACACACACACACACACACACACCACAAATCCAGGCTAAACAACACATCCATGCACTCACGCACACATACATTTGCACCTCTGCTTACATGCACATGCATGGTGGACTAGAATTGGGAACACAGGCAGGCACATGCGCACGCACATGCATGCATGTGTGTATGTATACACGTTTATAGAATTTACTTGATTCCGTAAAAGAGATAGCCTATGCATACATCAATACACTTTTGCACATTGCTAGCCAGGTTACACACACACACAGCTGGACTCTCTCTACTATTTTGCCATGTGTACTATTGTTAACATGACCTTAAATGCATGCCAACACATCCATGTTAAGAAATAATATATTTTAATATATTATTTCTTAACATGGATGTGTTGGCATGCATTTAAGGTCATGTTAACAATAGTACAGTCACTCATGTTAATCTGGCATTTAATTATTTGTTAATGGTGTGGTTTTAACCACACCATTAACAAATAATTAAATGCCAGATTAACATGAGTTGTTTCTGTTTGCATGGACACTCACAGCCATGCAAAATTGAACTCCAAAAATCCTTGATATGCTTTCATAAAAATCTTTATTTAAAAATGATTAAACCCAATCAAATCTTTTTTTGTATTATAGACAATGTGGCACATTTTTCCTCAACCTCTATTTCTAATCACTTAAGCTTAAGAAAACGGCAAGTTCTACAGAACTAAATGTTTAAACAATGACGTATCGAAACATAAAACATATCGCAGTAGTTATTACTGACAAAACACTTAACACTTAATAATATTTACCATTTAGTTTTTACCACAACCACACTTTTCTTTAAGACGCTCTCCTTTCGGAATCAAGACAAGACGAAAAGCGAATTGAAAGACGAGAAATAAATTGTCTTTAACATGAGACCATTAAGTTTCCTATGTGTTGTACTGTATGCACCCATGTTGCTCAACGTGTCCTGCTGTGTATGTAAAAGATTTGACCTTAGCTAGGTTCAACGCAGGACACGGCACTGATGGATCGGCACTCGCCAGAGTGGGGCTAACGACGCCATGCATCCAGGTCTCTGGTTTCAAAACTAAGCTGCGAACATATGTCAAGAAAAACAAAAAACCCCACCCTCTGTACTCCTGTTCAGCTATCGATCCGCAGATATCACCGCGACATAGTATCGAGCGGTGCGTATCGTATGGCCCTGGCCTTCATAACCTCATCGCAGACTATTACTCATCAATCATGGCTGAGATCAATACACCCCCCCCCCCCCCCCTCCCGGGGTTCAGATCGTCTGTTCCCACCATGTGGTCCATGTGACCAACGTACAAGGTTTACCCTCCGCCCGTGTGCCCCTCGACACCCATCGGTGTGACGCGGCCAAAATGTTTTTTTGTCGAGGTCTGCCAACATTTTGTTTCTCGCATGATAATTCACATTTGGAGTGATTTTTTATATCCACACGGATTGATGCTTGACTGACTAACATGAACATGAAACACAACAATAAACCCAAATAGAGTCAAATAAACAATACGATGGGATGCAGTCGCAGCCGGCGAGGAAGAGGCGATCCAGAGTATTGGCGGAAGTGGAAGCGAAGGGAGCAGATCAGGTATAAAGAATGGCAGGAGGTGAGGATGCAGTAGAACCGACGACAGAAGCGAGAGCAAGAGAGAAAGAGAGAGCGAGAGAGAAGGGCTTCAGGAGCGCTTGGAGCGTAGACGGACAGGTCCACAGCAGTACACTACAGGAATAGTTTGGGGAGGGAGGGGAGGAAAGAGAAAGAAGAAGAAAAAAAAAACATGAGAAACCGCATAGCACAGTGAGACGATAACTGGTTGAAACTGGGAATGAGAGAAACAGCCGTAATGACCTAGGCAGTGCTAATACGGAAAGCACACTGAGCCTTACAGTAATAGTCCCTTGGCATTATAGGCCTGAAGATGTTTAATCCGACAGCCCACATGAGTGTCTTTGATGTGAGATTTGCCATAAACGTCTTCAGGGGATTGCACTTGGTGTGATACCTAACACGGAGCATGTGTATCGGGTCGTTGTAATTCACAGCTTCATGGTAAATAATGGCAAACAGCGGCCTGTTAAGAGTCCAAAAGATTTTCCGTTTGTTATTTTCACACTGGTGTAAACCCCTGTATCCCACACACAGCCTCGTTCATGCAAAGCTAACCTAAAACATGAGGGACGATAATACAAGTGAATGCAAGTTCACCGCTCACACCGCTAGCCCCTTCTCCCAATGGACTCCTATTACATTGGAGCCAAACCACTGTAACAACAACCGTATGGATTTTGATCCTACATAGCGAAAATAGCCGCGGCCATAACGCACCCAATAAATATAGAGCCAATATGAAAGCCACTGGTTTTGATTAGTGTTGCCCCCGGCCCTGACCCGCTGGACAACAGTGCAAATAGCAGCACCTGCAGGGTGACATTTATAGATATGGAGCACCTTGAATCTCACAGGGAGCGACTAACAGGCTCACAGATACCCTGCCAGGGCGGCTGCTGGAAATACACACACACACACAAACACACACACACACACACACACGCACACACGCGCGCGTGCACAGCTACACACGTATGCACCCACGCAGGCTGGCAGGCACACAGCTACCTGTTTGAAACAACAATTATAGGGACTATAAACCTGCCAAGAATGAGGAACACACACACCCACTCTCACCCCCCCCAACACACACACACAAGAATAGAAATACAACAAAAAAAAATTCAAAGTTAGAAAGCTTAGCAAAAGCCAAAAGAAGAGATCTAGAGAACAGAAGAACAATCAGAGTGCAGCAGCAGCTTGTGTTCCCAGGAAGCAGGCGACGTGGAAACCGGGACGAGTAAGAGAGATAAGAGTAAGAGATAACAGCGCAGGAGGAAGGAGGAGGAGTAGAAAGGTGGACAGATCCTGACCGCAGCTCCCATCTCCCAGCAAACACCTACACTGCGTGTCCGAGGCCTCCTCCTCCTCCTCCTCCTCCTTGTCCTTTTCCTTGGCACGACCGCGGGGGGGCCCTGTGTGTGCAGGTTGGGCGGGGTCAGGCAGGGGAGGGGAGGGCGGGTGCTGGGCGTTCGGTGTCTGGCGGGTGGGGCTGGCACGGCGGGGTTTGGGCGGGGGCGGTCTGTCGGCAGCGCCTGGGAGGAGAGACAGCGGGTGCGGCGCCCCCCTGGTGTTTAATGTCAGAAGTGTGAGACCCGCCGCACGTGGCGTGTGTGCACGTGATGTATAGAAAACACATAGAATGACAAAGACGAGCATTCCCGCCTCACACAATCCTATGCTGATGGTGACACTCACTTCCTGTTTGTAGAGGGACAATACAAGTCGTGCAACAAAGGACGCTATAAAACAGTGACTCAGTCAATAGCATTGTCCTCAACATAGGGAAGAAACACACCGTATAATCAAGAGATGCACGCACGCACACACACACACACACACACTCTGCAATACCACAACCTGCTCATTGGCAGGTTAGGTATGAGGTGCCTTGTTCAAGGAGACGAAAATCGACGCCCGCAACAGCAACCCCACTTGGTTGCCGGGCGACGCGCGCGTCACCGCGCTGAGCTTCTGTTGCCCTCGACTATGGAAAGTGGACGTGGCGTGCTTGCGTTGCAGGAAGAAGAAAAAAAAAAAAACCCGTAGACAATGTCTCACTGCCTCTTGACGTGTCAGGGTGTGTTGCGTCTTAGTCAGCGGGTGCTGGCGTGTTTACGGCACGCTTGTTCCTATCTCTGCTGTCTGATATCAGGAAGCAGGGAATAGGACGTCATTCAGCTGAGCTGGTGTAGAGTGTAGCGCCAGCCTTACACGTACACCTTGGCTGTTGCATCAGCTCACAGCAACACCGGCACGTGGATAATATACGTATATAAACGTGCGCGCACAAACGCGTATGTACGCACGCACGCATACAAACACACACACACACAAACACAAAAACTTAAAAGAGTTTGTCAAAAAGCTAAATATAGGGTATTGTGTCATCTTTAAACTCAAACATAATGACCCTGGTATTGTTTTTAGGTTTAGGTGGAACCGAGGTTAACCACACTTCTCACAATCTTGTTAAACAATGTTTTGTTCTGGAATCAATATACATTTTAGGAAATGATATCGTTATACAATATCTTGCATTGAGTTTGCAACCTCTTGAGTTAAGTCTGTTACTTGCATATCTCAGAATGTGCACAAGTAATCAAGTAAACAGCCCTGTTGTGAATCCTACTCATGCTTCATAGGCCAGCAGATTGTTAAGTGTGAGCGTATGCACGGATCGGATGCACGATTATGCATATGTCTTGGCTCAGACATGACAGACAGACAGACAGACAGACTGAGGGTTTTCAGCAGTGTCAGGAGAGAGGTCTTCACCAGCCTTCTGCTGACTGCACAGGCCTGTCCACCTCTCATCCATCCATCTCGCCCCTTAAAACTGCTTCTCCGTGTCTTTTCTGATCTCCCTCCTGGAGCCCAGTCCTGCCACTCCTGCAAGCTTGTGACGGCACCCCAACATCCTACTTTCTCTCTCACTCTCTCTGAATGTCTCTCTCTCCCTTTAAACCTCTCCCTCTAAACCTCTCTCTCTAAGGGCCCTATTTTGCCGGTCTGAAACGCAAGTATGAAACGCAAAGCGCAAGTGGCTTTGTGGGCGGATCTTGGGCGCTGTTGCTATTATGCTGGCGGGATAAATTACGCTTGCGCCCAGCGCAAATCTAAAATGGGTTGGTCTGAAGTAGCTACATTAGTCATAGGTGTGGTTTGGGCGTAACGTGCAATAAACCAATCAGAGCGTCGGCTCACATTCCCTTTAAATGCAGGCGCGCTTGTTCCATGGTGAGCACATCGCGCATCGCCACTACTGGACCCAGACGTGTCCAATCCCGCCGTAGCGCGCGCATGCCCATCAGAGGGAAAAATAATTAGTTCTTCTGTTTAAATCTTTTCAGCTTTTCATTTTCCATTGACAAAATGTAAATAAAGAAATGTCACAAAGACATACTTTCCGATGTTTTGGCCTCACTCTCACTGAATCACGAGGTTATGAATGCATGGTGATATATTTACAATGTGGTCTAACATTAGACCGAGATTACTTCGCTTATACACAGTGCTTGAAGTGGACAAAAATAAGTGCCGGTACTGCGTACGACGGGGGGGGGGGGGGGGGGGCGATCATAACCCACCCCGGACCTACGACCGACGAGGGGGTGGGGGGGCAGCCTGTGACAAGTGCCGGTACTCAAGAAAAAGTGCCGGTACGCTAAAGGGTAAAATGTAGAAGTGCCGGTACTGCATACCGGTGCGTACCGGCCCACTTCAAGCACTGCTTATAGATGATGCAGCTCTTCTGTCAAATAAGCTGAAGCGCATTTTCAGTATGCCGAATGTTCTTTCAGTTACACCGCTTCGTGTTTCTGTGTGTTTTCGATTATAAAACATTTCACGCGCTGTTGCTGGTATAATAAAAGGTGTCATCCTGGTGTCCTTATCTATGTGTCTTGCGACTATTGGTCAAACAGGTTAATTTGATCCGTCATTACTATTAGCCTGAATATTTTGGGTAACTGTGTACGCTAGATTTATGCCTATTTTTCACATATGTGGTAATATTTTTGCTTGTATGTATGGTTTGCAAAAATGAGAACTGCTTCCTTTTAGATGAGAGAAGCAAAGTGTATGCACGTTGTACACACACTACACTATGGCCAGGGACGGGTGGCCGTCGGGAGGTTCGGGATATTTCCCCAACGGCCGGACGATTTCAGGCCGAGCCGGCCGGCCGTAATTATTTATTTATTTTATTTTGTATTTTTTATTTTGTGTATTATTATTTTTGCGCCGGTCCAGATTTTTGGACCGGCGCAATTGTTTTGTGAAAGTGCAGAATAGCACCAGGGAACGTTTGCGCCGGGACACGCCTCCTGTTTTCGCTGAACCGCCCCCGGAGCGCAAGTTCATTCCCTAAGTGAAGGACTTGCGCCTTGCGAGGGAAAATTCCAATGTGCGTCGGGTGCAAAATAGGAATTGTACAAGCGCCAGTGCACAAAGTCAATTGCGCTGAGTGCAAAATAGGGCCCTAAATGTTACACAGCAGGGTGTCGCTGGAGGATCTCGAATATGGGTGTGGATCAATACATTTTTACCACATATTTGTGTTCTGTGAAAGTGAAATGTTAAAAGGTCAATAGCGGATGTGGCGGCGGTGTTGATGTGCAACAATCGGCCAAATGTTTGGGGAGAGTTGTACTATTGATTGCTATAGATACGCCGTTAGACCTGTGAGGGTCATTATCATTTCACTTATTTATATTGTTTTATTGTGTATAGTCGTATGGACCCAACCGTGACCTTGTCAGGTTTGGATACATAAGTCAAGATATTTACCGACGGCACTGTGTCTGTTGCTCTCCATGGCATCCACCCTCAGCTCCACGGCCGACTCCTGCTCTCCACCTTTGCTGGACCTGGACAGGCGCTCCGCCTCGCTGACGCCGGCCTGTACAGACTTCTCCACCCGGCTGCTGGCTGCGCTTGAGATGCTGGTGGTGGAGGTGGAGGTGGTGGTGGTGGTGTTGGGCTGAAGGCGGGCCTGCACAGCCGCAGCAGTCACGCCCGCCCCCCTGCGTGTGGCTGGCGACACTGGTGCAGGTGGCCGTGCTGAGAGAACCGCTGCAGAGGGAAACGTTGGATGCGTCCATGTCGGTGTCGGACTCTGTGTCCAGGCTCCGGCTGCACACGGATGAGGAGCTGGAGTCCGGGGCGGCCGGGCTGCCCCCGGTGGTGGTGCTGGGGGCCGGGGAGCTGGCAGCCGAGGTGGAGACACAGCTGGAGGTGAGGCTGGGCGTGGGCGTGGCAGCCAGTGCGCGGACAGGTTGCACTGCAGCGGTGGCGGCTTTGGGTGCCGTAGGAGTAGTCTGGGTCAACTTGGTGCGGGCGGCCGGGGTGGGCACAGGGGTGCTGTCGCAGGTGGGTGTGGCCGAGGTGGAGGTGTCCTCCAGGGAGGTGTTCTCCTGGGAGGGCGTGGCTGAGCTCTCTGTAGGGGGTGCGGCCGGGGCTTTTCTTTTCCTCAGCTGGCTGTCAGAGCCAAGACCCATCTAACGAGAGAGAGAGAGAGAGAGAGAGAGAGAGAGAGAGAGAGAGAGAGAGAGAGAGAGAGAGAGAGAGAGAGAGATTATAATTCACCTTAAATCCTGTGTGTGTGTGTGTGTGTGTGTGTGTGTGTGTGTGTGTGTGTAGGAGAGAAAGTGCGTGTACGTGCATGTGGGTGTGTGCGGCCTAACCATAAATCAACCTGTAAATGCCAGGACTGAGGTAGAGTGCAGCACCACTAACTAATTAAATTGAGTGGTGCTTTGGCAGCAGTCTGAATCTTCGTGCCAACGTTCCCTGCAAATTAGCCTACAAGAGCACATCTTACAGCTGGCAGAAATACAGCAAAAACAACAAGCGTGGCAGACTTGTCATACATCCCACTGCCATCAATATTTCACAGTGGCATATTTTATCTGTGTGGAGACAACATCAATCAATCAAAGTCAAAACTGCTTGGCAGGGCTACATCCACCGAAAGGTATTTAGGCTGAGAAATCACAATAACGCCGTGGCTGTTGCCGAAACAATGTGATGTCTAGATTATGATGACTAACTGCCAAGTATGTTGAAAGATTCACTTGCACATTCGATAGATTTTGTATTCATCCATCAAATTAGTCTAATCTATTCCAAGGGCCTCACTGAATACACCGAGGAGGATAATTGAGAGCTACGGTACGACAAAACAACACGTCTGGGTTCCCGAGTGTGAGGTCTTTAAGGAGTACTAGTTACACAGAGTGAGAGAATTAGAGAAGGACTCTATTACACTCATACTCAATAATAAGAATAATACACTGTATTTGTATAGCACTTTTCATACAGAGAAGTGCTTTTACATTGTATCACAGAACAAAAACTGGGAAGATAATTTGAAAGAATGGATGAAATAATAAAATAAATAAAAATAGTTGACTGTGGCTAATTCTAAGATAGGTTAAAAAGGTATGTTTTCAGCCGTTTAAAAATGTCCACTGAGCCAACCTCCTGAATACATTTTTAGGTATGGTGTTCCACATTTTAGGTGCATAGTGGCTGAAGGCAGCTTCCAACATTTTATTTTGGGGGTCTGTAGACCTGCTACAGAGAACCTGAGGGCACAGAACAACAGGGAGTGAGTCATGTAAGAGGGTGCTAAACCATTAAGAGCTTTATGTACAAGTTCAATTCACCTTGCGTAAAGTTTGCTCTCTCATATGTCCAAAAAACATGTACAATTATTTCTGATCGTTTGTGCTTTGTGCGCGACACTTATACCCTTTTTGAGATTATTAAACATTACATTTTGTCCCACCACCTTTGAGTCAGGCCATCTTGTATCCTTAGCGAGAAAAGTAGGTTAGCTCACGTGAACTCATTGAACCCAGTTGCGTGGCATGCTATGGAAATCCTAATGGCCCCCCAACTGGTGTCTCCCCCACCCACCCACCCGTCCCTCACAGCTCTCCCCCTCACCCATTCATACATACATGAATACAGACATACCAGTGGATGTGGGCCAAAGTTGAAGCTGAAATGGATGACTGACTCGGCTACCAAGATGGATGTTTCTGTGTGTGTGTGTGTGTGTGCATGCGTGCGTGCGTGTATGTGTGTATGTGTGTGTGTTCCCTGCAGAGTGAAACATAAGACTGCAGCCAAACCCTTCTATGAAAGGAGGAGAGATGTGGTCAACACAGTCATAAACACACACACACACACACACACACACACACACAAACAAAATCATAAACACATACTCAAAGCATGCACACCCACACACAGACACACACAGCACACTTTTAAAGAACAGTACATCTCATATCTCGTGCTGATTATGGTGGTGGTGGTGGGGGAGGAGGGTTGAGTGTGCATTGCTTTCATGGGCTCTCAGTGGCGCCAGGACTGGGAACACAGTGTGCTTAAGATGGCCCGAGACTAACGCCAATACTACATTACACCACATCCAAGGTCGCCGTCCCTGTAACACGGCAGCGCGCCATAGTTAAGGTGCTGCGTGAGCAAGTGGAGAGCGAGACGGAGCCACGGCATAATGTGCTTTGACATTACACAAATGACAATTCAAGAATAAAAAAAATAAAAAAAGTTCTGCATATCATATGGAAGTTACCCTTAACTTATAGATCCCACCTCAGACATGGTTGAGTGTATTCAAAAATAAATCACAGCACAGAAACTCCAATAATGACCATCCAGAGCAACCTGTGTTTTCGTAACCGGTATGAAAACAGCAACCTTCACGACAACACTGTTAGCATTAACAGCACCATTGTTAGCATTAGCAGCGCTAGCTATAGCATTGTCCAGGGGCTACATCCAGCCCTTCCACACACCGAGAACAATAGGCCGACCCCATATGGAATACCCATGCAACGCATGTATGCATGCATGTATGTACGGGGCGGTTCAGCGTGTCTACTAAATGTTCCAGTGCGTGGCTTGAGAAGCGGGGGCCCCCCGACACGGGAGCATGTTGATCAGATAGGGCCGCCCATGCAGCCACCCCCTTAACCCGGTGGCGTGACCCTTCAGCCACTGTTTTCAAGGCCTCTCCATGGGTGAAGGGGCTTTCGAATGGGGGGGGGGGGACTTCACAGCACTAATGTGGAATGTGAGATGCAGTAAGTGTGTGAGTGTGTGTGGGGTGTGTGTGTGTGTGTGTGCGCGCGTGTGTGTAGCGCATACATGGCTGCATTTACATATGCATTTGTGTGCATGTGTGGCTGTGTTTGTGTGTACATTGTTTGTGTGTGCGTATGTGTGTGTACATTGTTTGTGTGTGCGTATGTGTGTGTGTGTGTTTACATTGTATGTGTGCTTGTGTGTGTACATTGTGTGTGTGCGTGTGTGTGTGTGTACATTGTGTGTGTGTGCATGTGTGGCTGTGTGTTTGTGTGTGTGTACATTGTTTGTGTGTGCGTGTGTGTGCGTGTACATTGTATGTGTGCATGTGTGTGTGTGTGTATGTGTGTGTGTTTTTGTACATTGTTAGTGGTGTACATTTGTATATGTGTGTGTCTGTGTGTGTCTGTGTGTACATTGTGTGTGTGTGTGTGTTTTCAGAAGGACTATACATTTGTGTGTGTAAATTCTCCCTCATCACTCCTGCCCATTTTGGCCAGGTGAACATACATTTCTTAAGATATTTGTAGTGCAGCATACGCTGTTCCATACATACATACATAAAGGTCTCAAGCTTATGCAAAATGCAAACGTAGAACTTATTTCATAGCATAGCAATATGAATTTGTGCATTTTTAGCCAGGGCCTTTGTTTTCTCATTTTTGTTTCCTGGCGTGCAGCACCATTGGGGTGTCCTGAGCTGGCGCTGTACAAATGTAAGTGTGGTGTGAAGGGGGCGGTGGCTTGGCGTCGGCCTGCTAACAAGGGGCCGGTCGGCTCAAATCGCGGGACCGTCGCAGCTGTGGGGGTGGGAGCTTGATGGAGTTAATGTCTTTAGATACTCCCATGGTTGTTGTGCTCCCCCACAGTGAAACTGGCTCTAGGTCACGTCGGATCGAGACGTAGAACA